>JAFVLL020025962.1:15924-47148 GCA_021397915.2 Tor tambroides | reverse complement strand
GAAATATAGAGAAATGTAACTGTTTAAATGAATGGATGTACAGATATATAAGTGTGCAGTTTACAAACGTACAATTTTCAGATTCTATGTATAACGTCAGTCATTTTGAATTTGAATTACATTGACTGTTGAGAATGTTTTTTAAGCATTCTCCTTGTAGCCTATTATTTCTGAACATATAACATGTATAAGACAAGCTTGTACAGGATGTAGTTGTAGTTCATGCATCTTTTAGGCGATCTTTAAGTGATTTGTTTAACATTTACATCATGTTGACAAGTTCATGTGTGGTGCACTTGGAATAGAATTTTCTTTAACTAGAGGGTTAATAAAGAAATAGTTACTTGAATCATGTTGTAGTTACATTTTTAAGTTGACTAGTTAAAAATCGTAAAAAAAATCGAGAATCGGTCAAACGTTCTGAAATTTTTTTTTCAATTTTCAAAGATTCAATTTTTTTGCTAAATCACCCAGCCCTAAATGATTGGTACAGGACAGTTCACCGAATCATCATTTTTCTCTTTGCACCAGTTCACAATCACTTTCCACCTATGGGCATACAGGCACCTTATAGAAGGGGCTTGCACCTCTGTAATCTGTCTGTTGTGGCAAGCCTTGCATCATTGGTGGGCTCCACTGACTGGGCACACATGCAAGGTCTGTCACTCTGGATAGGGGTGACGTATTGTGCTCCATGCCTGGGAAAAAAGCTCCCTTCAGCTCCGAAAAATTTGGTTGAGACATCTGGGCCCCCAAAAAGAGACTACTCGCCAGTAGGGGTGTCCCCGACAAAGGATTTTCATAGTCGAATCGGAATTTTCAAATCTTGCTGATAGTCGACCGATAGTCGAATCATATGTGTGGGGCGGGGGGAAAATACATTACCAAGAGTCAAGTCAGACATTCAGCAGCCATAAATACTGACGTTCACACAGAGGAAAAATGTGTAACGGATGCCTTGCAGATACAAAAATAATGTTTTATGTTTTGATTAAAAGATAGTTAACATTAAATTTCAGCGAAACCCTAAGAATTCAGAACATTTTTTTACAACAGTGCTCTCATTATAACGTTATGTATATAACAGTAGTTATTAATGTTCTGCATTTCTGTTTTGAGCTGTGCACACTGAAGACCAGTAGAATGAAGCATTTGATAGCAGGTTTTTAATCAATGGGATTTAACTCCTTTATCTCATATAGAATATGCTCCGTTATTTATACAACATAACGTTAATAATTATGACTTATAGGCTATCTGTACAAAATGCCCCGAATGCACAATGTGTCTGCGCGGCTCTGAATGAACTCCTTTTGTGGACGCATTCTTCACGCAACAACATGCAGAAACATGGCAACTAAACTCTAAAAATTCCTTGTGTTTTGTTATAATAGTGTTCTCATTATAATGTTATGTATATGACTGTCCCAGTCATAGTTATTAATATTCTGCATTGTTGTTTGTACAGCGCTGCGCGCTGATAATCACCGTAGTATTACAATGAAGTGCTTTACTGCAGCATTAACTCAACCAAATGCATCTTAGATAAATAATATATAGCCTACATGATATATATAAACTGGCTGAAATGTTTTGAGATCACTTGTACCCTACCTGATCTCAAAAATCCAGTATTTCACTCTGCCTGTGTCAATTAGAGTCTTGTTAAAGATTTAAATCCCTGCCACCAAGATGCTCCTCTGTCGGTCATAGATTATGGAAAGTGAACCATAAATCTATAGGGGTGGTTGGATTTATTCACGCACGTGAATATTTATTTAAAGCTTCTTTCTTTTCAGATTCTTATTTACAGCATTATCTTAATAGGCTATATATTAACTTATTGGGAGAAAACCGGTAGTTCTATGTGAAATCAGACAGTTGAACACCCCCATATAGCCAAAATGGCATGATCCATAACACCTTAGCGAATATTCGACTGTGAGATTGAGAGTCGAATCAGGCTCCTCCTAACGAAGCATCGAATCGTCGACTATTCGGGGTCACCCCTACTCGCCAGTTTGTGCAGTGAGCACATGCCAGTCTGATTTATGCAAGCCACCACTGTCATGTTGTCTGTTTGGACAAGGACATTGTAATGATGAAGATGTGGGAGGAAGTATTCTAGTACCATCTGAAATGTCTTCAATTCGAAAATATTATGTACCACACTTTCTGCGTATCCATCCAGGTGCTAGAAGCTCACACAGGGCACCCCAGCCCGTGCTTGTTGCATCTGTAGTGACAGTTTCCTCCTGATGACTTTCCCCTTTATCACTCCCTGGCTGTACATTGTGTCGCTGAACCAAGGCTTTAACATATCTCTTCAGTTCTGAGTCTCTTTGACATGCATTCTGCCACTTTTGCCATGCATGGGGCAGGAAACAATTCTTCAATCTTTGAAGTGGGCGTATGTGCAGCAGCCCCAAACAGCACACTGCTGATGCATCTGCCATTAACCCTCTGGGGTCTGAGGGTGTTTTGGGGGCCTTGAGAAGTTTTGACATGCCCTGACATTTGTGCTTTTTTCAGTTGCTTACAAACATATAAATGACTAAAGTCTAATAACACTGTAATCAGCACAAACTGGGCTAGAATAATATGTTAGCAGCATTTATGTACATGACTGTGTTTTTGAGAAAGCAACGTTTATGCGTGGTTAGTGAAAAACTAAAATTTTGAAGTCACTGAAATAAGGCCATAAAACACACACAGAACATTTGTTCACAAGACTTTTGAAAACTGGATCTAGGCTACAGCCTAGAGTTTTTTTCTTCAAAATGAAGTGAAAATCATCTTGTTTACGTGATGTGACGTGATGTGATGTGACGTGACATGTGGCCAAGTATGGTTACCCATACTCGGAATTTGTGCTCTGCATTTAACCCATCCTAAGTGCACACACACAGCAGTGAACACACACACACCGTGAACACACACCCGGAGCAGTGGGCAGCCATTTATGCTGCGGCGCCCGGGGAGCAGTTGGGGGTTCGGTGCCTCGTTCAAGGGCACCTCAGTCGTGGTATTGAAGGTGGAAGAGAGCGCTGTACATTCACTCCCCCGGCCGACAATTCCTGCCGGACCTGAGACTCGAACTCGCAACCTTTGGGTTACGAGTCCGACTCTCTAACCGTTCGTAAAGACGAAGTCGAATTGACTGATCCAGCCTACGTCATTTACTCGCTCACAGAAAACAATATATTGATTTAAATTTCAATATTTAATGAATTTAAATTTAAATATAAGACACTTTTTGAGTAGAAAGGGTCTATGCGAGAGGGCGTGAACTATCATTATTAATGCTGTGATTCACACCTGAGAAGACAAAGGCCCACATAATGAGCTGTATAATGAGCCTTTCAGTCAGGTATGTGACTGAAAGGAAAGAGTTACAAGAAAGAATGTGAGGACAAAAGAAATGTATATATTTTTTGTTTGTTGTTTATTTAGAATATATTTAGCTCTCACACAAAATAACTTGAGATTCACTTGTGAGTGCAGTTAAACAGTTTATTAGGAACCAATCAAAGCTGACTTTTTAGCATCATTACTCCAGTCAAATGATCCTTCAGAAATCATTCTAATATTCTGATTTGCTGCTCAAAAAACATTTATTATTATTATTATTATTATTATTATTATTATTATGTTGAAAAGAGCTGAGAAGATTTTTTTCAGGTTTTTTTGATTAATAGAAAGTTCAGAAGAACAGCATCATTTGTAACATGATAAATGTCTTTATCATCACTTGTGTGCTAAATAAAAGTTTTAATTTCTATATATACTGACTCCAAGCTTTTGAATGGTATAGTGTATATTGTTACACTTGGAGTAAGATTGGAGTAATAATGCTGAAAATGTAGCTTTGATCACAGGAATAAATTACATTTTAAAATGTATTCAAATAGAAAGCAGTTATAGCAAAAATACTTCACAATATTTCTGCTTTAGCAAATACAACTTGTATGTAATTTGGATCAAATAAATGCTTGGTGAGCAGAAGATAATTCTTTACAAAAACATTAAAAATAACTGTTCAAAAACTTTTGACTGGTAGTGTGTCATGTTGAAATATATAAATGAACATCACATACCTGTTATTTCCAAAGTGTATGTTGTTTATGTGTTTATGTTGTGTATATGTTTATGTTTATATAGTTCCATGACCGAGTGGGCTGCTTATTTGCTTTGGCTCTCTTTGCAACAGGTTCTTTTGCACTGTTATTCTCACATCTGAAATAAAAAGTAAGCATGCTGTTTACACAAACTACATTATTAACATTATTGTGATGGTCACTGATACTAGTACTAATTTATAGAAAAAAAAGAACACAATTACCACATAGCACACATATTTTACCATACACTAAATAACTCAAATTAAAGTAACATCTGTAAAATAGTGAATGCACACTTACTCTGTAAGATTCTGAATGGAGATGAAAACTGAACGAGACCTGGGTCCCCTTCCTGTGTGAGATGCAGGTGAAGGCAAGAGTATGTATTCACAGTCCTAAAAGAATGTTATAAACAATCGTTAGCATTCATTATTAGTACCTTAGTATATGCATAGGCTTACTTGATGAGAAAACAGAATGCCAATAACAAAGAAACTATATTTTAACACTACCAACCACAAATAACATTACTATAGGCATAATAAAAGTACAATTACTATACTGTGCACTTACTCAGTATGATTTTCTAGCGAACAAACACGCGTGTGCCTTGTGCAGTTATGCCAGTGATCCAGCCACAGTCCTAAACGAAAATTGAAACAGTTGTTATAGCAATTACCAGAAGATGCATAGCTGATAATAAATTGCATCACTGATAAGAATTGACGCGTGTATGTCTTCGATGGGTCATTTATCAGTGATATTTACAGCTTACTTGATACATTTACACCTCAGACGATTGCAAACACCAATGACCGGGTATAACACATTCAAAACATTTGTAGGATATCAGAGACCGAATCAGACAAATTTAAGATGCATCAGAACATTGAAACCTGAGCAGCTGGAATTCAGAGAGGCGCAAGGAAACAGGACGTCGTAAATCAGATTCCTAGCTCCAATTAGTTTGGAGCAAGCAAACTAACCGACTCTTTCACAGAACAGCTTGCAACATTAAAACAAAGGAACACTTATTGATAATTCCAACTCAGGAAAAAGACTGTCAAATTTGGGGCAAGTAATCAAGACTGATGGTCAAAGAGATGGCCGTCACATGTCAATCTGTGATAGAAATAACGAGCTACAGACTTTCTTGGGCGGGTCTCCCCCATACAAGAAAAAAACTTAGACTGAAATTCCTTAGGAGACCTTTTAACTTCTCTCTGGTCTTCACAGAACATGCCTCTTATTCTCCATAGAACTACACACAGAGACTTTCTTTTTTCATATGCACCTAAAATCATCTTAAAAGGATTCATGAGCAGCTAACCATTTCTATGCATAACTCTATATCATGTATGTAACCCACACAATGGACTATCGTGTTAATCACATATTATGTATGTCTTTTTAATAATTATTGAATAGCCGAAGGATTCATATGCGTGTTTGGTATGTATGAGTTTGGAAAATCATGCATGAAACGTTTCTTTCAATGAATTCTTTGTCAAATGTATCACAGTCTTGTTATAGAAATCATGTCCAAAGTATACTTTGCAAGAGCGGGAAAAATCGGACCATGTGACTTATATATGATTTATGATGGGGAAGAAACAGAGCAACACCCCTAGCTAAGATAATTTCTAATTGGTCAAGACAACAATTGGGATGTGTCAAAAAGCAGAGTTTAAAAACCCAGGACACCATCAAATCTTGCTCTCTTCTCTTTTTGCTTCAACTTTTGCCACCGTGTTTTGACGCTGCTGTTTTTAGTGCTCTTTGAGCATGCTCTGGCCTACATGCCAGCTGCTACTTAACACCACAATGAGAAGAAAAACCACCTAGTCTTGTTACCTCAGTTTATTATTTTACTTTAGTTTCTTTTCTTTCCGTTGAGTTTCATGTTCAAAATTTAAGTTTGCCGCAATGTCCAGTTCGACTGCACCCGCTTCAAACTTCATCTAGCAACTGAAACCATCTCCAGCCAACACCCAACCATTGGCTTCCCAAGACGTCACTTCAACGACTACTGAACTTCCAACCAATCAGCAACCTGGGGAAACCCCCTTTCTGCAACGACGATGACAAAAGGGAATCCCTTAACACAAAGGCAAACAAGTAAAACAACTCCAGATTTTTGCTGAGCTGGTACATTTAATATAAATTTTAGCCTCATTGAGAAACTCAATGCGAGGGTTAAATAAGTGATTGATGGTTGTTCAGGTCTATGCAATTGCACATATTTCTGTAAACTTGGGATTTCACATTTTCATTCTCTTAAACTCATCCTTTCCTTACTTTCTCTCTTTCTGCAACGTGTGAATGCTTGTGTTCATGTGTTAGTTTAGTTTATGTCTTAGGTTTATATAAATAAAATCTTATTTATATTGAAAAGAGAAGTATCTTGTGTTTTGTTCTCACAAGTTAATGTCTTAATCTGCCGATCTTGTTACTGTGCTATTTAATAGTGTTTTCACTGTATTTTGGATTTTAATATCCAGTGCAGAATTGATTGTTATACGGCTCCTTCAGTGAATCGCTGCCGCCTCAGTGATCAGCCGTGAAACAGTGATTCTGTCCAAATTCCCTATAAAATCACAAATGATTCCTTTTGAGCTAAATTAAAATATTTCTTTAAATGAAATATATATTACGTATTTTACGTTACACATTTACACCAGAGCAGAAACATTCGCGAACAGAAGCTTAGTTATAGTCATAAACTCAAGCATGCTTTGTATGTAGGCCTATACAATACAAAAACTATAGTTATAAACATACATAGGCTATATTCGCGAACAGAGTATAGCCTATCACAGTAAAGTTTTGTCTAATCATTCTTACTGTAACATTAGGCTATTAACATTACAACTCATATTACTTTTATATCGTACTGCTGTCTATTTTATAGATCATTAAAAAAACATCCTGGCGTCGTGATACATTTAGATGCAGTAAATGAAACTTCAAAATGTTTCACTTGATTATACATTTAGTCAGGAATTATAGTTTGGAAAAAGTCTAACTAGTAAAATGTGTACAAGTTATGTGACAACTAATACAAGTAGGTTAATAAAAAGACTTACTCATGTAAATGATCTCCTCTGGTTGTCCGCTGGATTCTTCTTCAAGCCGCTGCTTTCTTCTTTTATGAGGTAATCCAAAGTTTCTTCCTCTCAGCATGAGGTAAATTGTCTTATTTGTCGCAGCACGTCTTTTTCTGAGGTGAATTCTGCGTTATTCCTCTCAGCGCGAAGCGAACTGTAGCCGAGATAAATTTGAGGTAAAGTCTTGCTGTTTTGTTTGCTGTGATGTGGGCGTTTACATGCCGCACATCTCTCGTCGATGATTATAATATCTATAGCGCGCTCAGCGCGTGGGCGTGGTCGCGGTCGCATTAGAGATAATGAAGGGAGACCTGAAAGACTGGACATCTCGTTGGTTTCATATGGATTACTTTATCACAGAATATTTGTTTTCGATAAGACTTGCTTAGTTTAAAAGTAGACATGTCAAGCTTTCTATAAATATATCTCTCATGCCACTTTGTCAAGAATTCGCTGAGTTTCAGTTCATTTTAATGACGCGTTTCTAAATGAAGATCACGCAGACCAAGGAGGCAGACAGCGCACCCTGTTTGTTTTCTTTATTTTATAAAAGCACAAAGTTTTGTTATTATGTGTGTATACAAATAAAAGTAGACCCTTTACAGATTCGATTGATGTATTGCTCTTATCTGTACGATTAAAACTTACGGAGTAATTTAAGTTCCTTTAGGGGCTTTCAGGGTTAACCCCAGCGTCCATTGAAAACACTTCAGGGGTGGCGATCTCAATTTGAACACAAGTAGAGAGGTGACCAAAGATCGAGAAGAGGCTGAAGGGTAGGATGAGAAATGGATATGCCATGGCCTCAAAGGCGAACCTCAGAAAAGGCGTCTCTCAGGTCTGCCAAAATAAACCAATCCCTGGGCTGGACCTACGTGAGGATTTGCTTTAGGGTTATTATTTTGAATGGCATCATGGCAGCACACGGTTCAATGGTCTCAAATGAAAGGGCCGAAGAAAGGGCCGAAGGCTACTGGCCCTTTTCAGAACCTCAGGAGGTACCACCTCTACTGCATGCACAAGATTGGAGACATTATATCGCCGCTGAAGTGGGGTGGTCTGCAATAAAATTGCAGAGTGTAGCCATTTACCACAGTTTTCCGTACCCTCTCTGAGATGCCCGGTGTCATGCACCCAAGCAACAGTGTAATTTGACAATGGTTGAATCATTATGTTTATATTAGTTTATTTGCATTATAAATTTGCTTGCTTCTCTGCAGCGAGGAGCTGTTCATGCCACACAAGCATGTCAGACCGTTTAGCTGTTTCAACCAAAGAAGCGGGGTGCTGTGTGAAACTATGGGAGTTTGCTTCATGTACAACTGTTTGCTGGCCTGAGGCAAGGTTTCTACCTTACTGGTGGTTCTTGCTCCTTGCTTGAGGCTGGCTTGCTTGAAGCATTTTGATTTAGGGATGTGCACAAATAGTCGAATATTTTATCTGTAATTATTATTCAAAAATAAAAACACTACTCGAATTTTACTGTGTTAATTTGCTGGCCGTAAATGCAGGAAATCCATGATAAATCATAAGCACGCAAACTAAAAGTCAGTTATAACTAAATGCACTGCTTGGCACTGTGGAGCGTGTTAACAAGTTGATTGTATTTTAGGGCTGCGACTAACAATTATTTTGATAGTCGATTAATCGGACAATTTTTTTTCCCCCTATTAATCGGATACAACTAAACTTTTTTTTTTTAATTAAATGTTTTGCTTATTATAACTATATAAAACCCTAAATCAGGGTATTTATGTATAAAAGTGTACTTTAAAAAATGCAAAAGCAACATATTGAGTTTAACAATCTTTGATTTTGACATATTAAACCTTAAATAAAACACAAATTTTGTCCAGTTTTTGAACAGTAAAACTTCTTTTAATATCCAAAATATAAATAAACAAACCAAGCATTGAGTTTTACTCGTGTAAAATTCACAATATGAAATTAGGATATAAACATGCTGGCAATAAGATATTAAGCAGCAGAATTTGTTGAAATATCAAAATGATAAAATAATAAACAAACAATGAATGCTACTGTTTGATACAGAGGTAGAATGAAGAAGAACAGGAAAACTGTCACTGTTCAAAGTTCAATACAAACATGTTTCTTATTCACTTTTCTAAAATTTGGAATTGGAAGGCAAAAATGTCAGCATGCTCTGGGTTGAGGCTGGCTCTGTTTTTGCAAGCTATGTAACCTGCAGCTTAGAACAGACACTCAGATGTCGTTGAGGTACCTGGGATAGAGCCCTGCATTGGGCCTAAAATTTAGGCCCTAGCCCGGCACTGGCCTGAAACACTCAGGACCTAGCCCGGCCCTTGTCCGACAGTTTATCAGAATTACCAGCCCGAGTCCGACCCGAGCCCGTCTTTTTTTTCCCCTTCTCCCAAAACAGCTTATATTACTGTTTCAGCTATTAAAATATTTCAGTTTTGTATGAAATGGCAAAGTGATTTGTATTTCGTTTCGTTATTTTAAGTTAATTTAGAAAAACGTTTGGTTTTTATTTGGTTTTAAATTTGACAAAATCTGTATTGTTAAAAGCACTATATAAATAAATGTAGCAAATTAGCTCAAAAGGGAAATATTTACAATTAATTATAACTGGTTATAATTAATAATAAATATTTAGATTAGATCTTAGAATTAACTGTAGCAGAACCGATATTACAATTATTTGATCTGTCCATCCACCAAACAGACAATATAATTATAAGTTCTAGGAAAGATTATTTTCCTGGCCAAGGAACAATAGCTTTCCTACTTTATACAGTACTAGCAGTAGTTTAGCATGTAGCAAGGAGCAGCATTCAGTGACTTTGAATCGTGAGCAGGACACAGGGACAATCAATTGTGAATATAAGGGATTTAATAAATGGGACTATAGCTAACATACAACTAAATTAAACAAAACACATATATACAGAATGAAGGAAAGTAAGGAAGAGAGAGAGAAGAGCAAAAGAGGGGCAGTATTTCACATCAGTTAACCACAACCTAATGAGAATCATCAGAGAATCTAAATTCACCTTAAAAAGGGGCTCAAACTTAAACACGCATCTAAAGAGTTGTAAACGGTTACTTGCATTGGTTTTGTTGCTGAACAAGAGTCCTGATGCAGTAGACGAGGTTCTTGATGAGTTCTTTAGGAGTGAGATGGAGATTTTCCTCTGGTTCTTCTGAAGATAGGAATGTCCACAGCGAGTCAACAAAGTTACTTGAAGGTGAAACTGCCAGAAGGTTAAATTCAAGAGGAGAGTTTTGCAGAGTCTTGGAGCATGTCCGTGTTTTTCGTTGTTTGGAGTGTGTTTCTTTGTCTCTGTTTATGATCCATTTGCATTTTTATTGCTGGTCTGGAGAGTGGGTGCAGTTTTACTTCAAAGCATAGTAAAAATTGTATGATGCATTTCACGATCACATAGTGTACATCATTGTTTAAGAAATAAAGAGAAGATCATTTTGATACCAAGAAAGAAACCTCTAGAACAGTGATACTCAAGTCTGGCTCGCGAGACCCACTTTCCTGCAGAGTTTAGCTCTAACCCTAATCAAACACACCTGAGCATGCTAATCAATGTCTTCAGGATCATTAGAAAATCACGGGTAGGTGAGTTTGATCAGGGTTGGAGCTAAACTTTGCAGGAAAGTGGATCTCGCAAGCCAGATTTGAGTATCACTGCTCTAGAAGATATTAAAGCAGAGATACACTCAAACACTTGAATATAGGCATTTAGAGTCTAACTAATACAAATAAAGAGTTGTAACTAGGCTAATATAATAGGGGAACATACATACAACACATGCATATACCAGATACATTTATAACCGCTTATATATGGCCTAAATAAAGAAAATCTCTTTATGTGTGTGTGTGTGTGTGATGTGTATTGTGTTTGTGGAGGTAAGTCCACTGGTCTAGTCAGGCTGTTGGTGCCTGGCACTGGGGGGGTCATTTACTTCCCTTTGGAATGTGTTTGAAGTCCGAGGGGAGACGACCAGAGAGGTGATCTGTTTAGCATCTTTTTGATAGTGGGGGAAAACCATTGGCAATTTAGCACCCATATAAATGTAGAATGTGGGACCAGGTCTGTAATTTATATGCAAATGTCAAAAGGCTAAAAGGGTCTTTTAAAACATAAAGCCCCAACGACCATCACTGATCCTAAACAGACGCAACATAAAGGTGACTTGACTTGACTTGACGTCCTGGCATCATGAGACATTTAGATGCAGGGAATGAAACTTCATAATGTTTCACTTGATTATACATTTAGTCAGGAATTATAGTTTGGAAAAAGTCTAACTAGTAAAATGTGTACAATGTCACAACTAATGCAAGTAGGTTAATAAAAAAGACTTACTCATGTAAATGATCTCTGCTGGATCAAGCCACCGCATTCTTTTTCTTCTGAGGTAAATACAAGGCTTATTCCTCTCAGCACATCTTTTTCTTAGGTAAATTCTGTCTTATTCCTCTCAGCGTGTCGTCTTCCAGAAAAGTAGCCGAGATGAACTTGAGGAAAAGTCTCGCTGCTTTGTTTGCTGTGATGTGGGCATTTACATGCCGTGCGTCTCACATGGACTATTGTAATATCAAAAGCGAAAGCAGCTCGTGGGCGTGACCTAATTAGAGATAATGAAGTAAGACGGGAAAGACTGGACATCGCATTGGTTTCATATGGATTACTTTATCACAGAATATTTGTTTTCGATATGACTTACTTTGTTTAAAAGTAGACATGTCAAGCTTTCAATAGATACATCTCAAATGTCTTTGTGTTGAGTATTCGCTGAGTTTCAGTTCATTTTATTGACACAAGAAAGCACATGTACAGGCCTGTCTGAAGTTTGTCAATGAACATCTGAATGATTCAGAGAAGAACTGTGTGAAAGTGTTGTGGTCAGATGAGACCAAATCCAGCTCTTTGGCATCAATTCAGTTTGCCATGTTTGGAGGATGAGGAATGCTGCCTATGACCCCAAGAACACCATCCCCACCGTCAAACATAGAGGTGGAAACATTATGCTTTGGGGGTGTTTTTCTGCTAAGGGGACTGGACAACTGCACCGCATCAACGGGACAATGGAAGGGGCCATGTACCGTCAGGGCCAGGGCATTGAATCCAACCAGGGCATTGAAAATGGGTCGTGGATGGGTATTCCAGCATGACAATAACCCAAAACACACGGCCAAGGGAACAAAGGAGTGGCTCAACAAGAAGCACATTAACCCTCTGGGGTCTGAGGTGATTTTGGGGCCCTTGAGATGTTTTGACATGCCCTGATATTGTGCTTATTTCAGCTACATATACTATTGACCAACATGTATTTTTTTTGTATTCAGCACAAACTGTGCTACAATAATATGTGACCAAGATGGATGTATGAATGCCCATCAATTTCAAACATTGTAGTCTGGAATTACAGTTTGGGAAAAAAACAACTATGATTTTGTAGTCATATAGCCTAGTATGTATGATTTTATAGTAGCTGTTATGATTCTGTAGCCATAGACTCACGTATGCTTTGAACTACAAAAGGATGTACTTTGTACTATAAAAAAGGATATTTTATATCTGAGAAACTAATTATTATTGTTTAGCATGCTATTAAATCTATTTGTGAACAGATTATTAATAATAAGCATGGTCTAAACATTCTTAGATGGTAGCATTCATCAGGTTGTCCTTTGGGGAAAACCCAACTAAACGTGTTCATGTTTATGTCACAATAACACGTTAACTAATGCAAAAAAGAAACATTACTTACTCATCAAATTGATCTTCTCTTCTGGATGAACTCTTGCTCTTATTTTGAGGGAAATCCAGCACGTCTGCTTGCAGAAACGAACAGTAGCGCGATGAAGGACTTTGTTACTCTTTGTTTGTGTTGGGCGTCTCCATGAGCACGCGGCTCACGTGGTTATTTACATATGAACGCGAGGGGGCGGGATCGCATTAGAAATAATGAGTTAGACGGGACAGACTGAACATCGTGTTGGTTTCATACGGATTACTTCATCACAGAATATTTGTTTTCGATAAGACTTACTTCATTTAAAAGTAAACACTTCAGGCTTTCTATAGAGATAACTCCCATGTTTCTGTGTTGAGAATTTGCGGAGTTACAGTTCATTTTAGTGACGTGTTTCTAAAAGCAGTTCGCGGAGACGGAGAAGACAAAGAGCGCACCCTGTTTGTTTTCTTTTTTTTCCCAAAACCACAAAGTTTTGTTGTAATCGTGAGTGTACACAAAAAAAAGTAGACACTTAACAGTTTCGATTGATGTATAACACTTATTTGTGTGACCAAAATCAACAGAGTATTTTTAGTGTCTTTTGCACTGATAAGAAAAAAAATGAGCTTGTCTCGCCGGCGAGACAGCCGACCCCAGAGGGTTAAGGTCCTGGAGTGGCCTAGCCAGTCTCCAGACCTTAATCCCATAGAAAATCTGTGGAGGGAGCTGAAGGTTCAAGTTGCCAAACGTCAGCCTCGAAATCTTAATGACTTGGAGAGGATCTGCAAAGAGTGGGAAAAAATCCCTTCTGAGATGTGTGCAAACCTGGTGGCCAACTACAAGAAACATCTGACCTCTGTGATTGCCAACAAGTACAGCAAGTCATGTTTTGTGAAGGGGTCAAATAATTATTTCACTCATTAAAATGCAAATCAATTTATAACTTTTTTGAAATGCGTTTTTCTGGATTTTTTTTGTTGTTGTTCAGTCTCTCAGTATTCAAATAAGCCTACCATTAAAATTATAGACTGATAATTTCTTTGTCAGTGGGCAAACGTACAAAATCAGCAGGAGATCAAATAATTTTTTCCCCCACTGTGTATGTCTGTAGATATGTGTATATATATATATATATATGTGTATATATATATGTTAGTGCTGTCAAAATTAGCGCTTTAACGCAGGCGATTAATTTTTTCAGTTTAACGCGTTAAAATTATTTAATGCCGTTAACGCAGGGGCGGGGCCTAGGGTTGGCCACCCCACTCATAACTGCTAATTCTGTCTCTCTTTTTCTTGACAAGAAGTGCATTTATTCAGTCGCAGAACGCCTTTACGAGCACATCAAACAGGAGACTTTTCAGACGTGCACTTCAACTGCACTTCAGAGTCAGGCGCGAGCCAAACGAGCGTGGAAACTGTACTGTGCTCGCAGCGCGTGCTCTTCAATACATGCGCAAAGGTGCCGGTGCGTGCATAGCCTGTATCATTTCATATCAAATCTCGAAAGAATCTACGAGCATACAATCAGTTAAGTCATGAAGTTACCAAAAAGACAATTAAAGCTGCCATAAAACTGTGCATGCGTGTAATGTTATATATGAGTTACATTAAGAACATGTCTCTGAAATGGTTTTCAAAACTGTCCTGGAGCATCCCAGCACTGTCTCCCTCATCTAACACACTCGATTCAACTCGTCAGCTCATTAGAAGAGACTGAAATGGGTCCGACCTGAAATGGGTCAGAAAAGGTAGAGTTGAGAGAAAATACGATGCGTGTCAGATCCGCGTCATGTTCAGTAGCGGCAGCTCTTAAAGAAATAGAAGCCAAAACAACCTAATAACCAGCTGCTGTGATGTCTGTTCATCAAGAACAAAAGAAAAAAGAGGAAATCAATAACTTTTATAGTTTTAAGGATTCATCTGTATTTAGTTTAGAATTTAGTGTTTGATAACTTTATTCAATTTCTCTATATTTCTGCTGAGGGGCACAGGTAGATATGTATGACATTTATTATAATGGGTTTATGCGAAGATTGTTTTAAGTTCACTTAAATTAGAAGTTATTTTTAAAGTCTAATAAATGTTGAAATTGATAGCTCTTAATTATAATGTAATGTTGAATGGCTATAGTCAATGGTTAAATATTAGGGGAGAAACATTTTTATTGGGAAATCAGTATTAATTAGTATCAGTGATACTGGCCTTCAGTCATAAAAATAAAGATGCCATTAAACAAATATTAAAAATATACTGTCTTTGTTGTTTGTACATTAATTTGAATATTGAATGTGAAATTATTGCAATATAAAAGTATATTTAAAAACTTTAATATTAGGTGGGATTAATCGCGATTAATTTCAGAAAAATGTGCAATTAAATTTTTTTTTTAATCAATTGACAGCACTTATATATATATATATATATATATATATATAAAAATCAGTGAGCATGTCGATAGGATTGCCCATGTGATTTTATATAATAGATGCACACATGCTTTGTATCTATTATCATACAGTACAAACGACATTTTATATCTGAGTAACTAAATTATTATTGTTAAGCACATTATAAACATGTTTGAGCAGATATTTTCAGACAGAGTATTTCACTATAAAGATTGGTCTAAACATTCTTAGACATTACTTTTATATTGTCTAAACATTACTTTTATATCGCATTATTTATATAACATAAAACAATCCTCACACCGTACAACAGTTAGATGCAATGAAAGGTTGCCTATCATATTTCAAAATGTTGCACTCAATTTCAAACATTTTAGTCAGGAATTATAGTTTGGGAAAAGTCCAACTAGTAAATGCGTTCAAGTTTGTCACAACAACACATTATCTAATGCCAATAAGAAACATTACTTACTCTGCATAAAAGATCTCATCTGCTGGCTCAAGCTGGACTCACATTCTGCTTATGAGCGCGTCTTCTGAGGTAAATACAAGGCTTATTCCTCTCAGCGTCTTCTTCCAAAAATGAAAAGTTTCCGAGATGAACGTTGCTGCTTTGTTTATGGAGCTGATGTGGGCATTTACATGTCCGCGTGTCTCACGTGGAGATTTTTAATATCAATAGTGCGAACAGCGCGTGGGCGTGATCAACTGAAAAACTGGACCTGTCGTTGGTTTTATATGGATTACTTTATCACAGAATATTTGTTTTTGGTAAGACTTACTTAATTTAAGAGTGGATATGTCAAGCTTTATATAGATCAAGTCAAGCTTTATTGTCATTCTGCAAATATATATATATATATATATATATATATATATATATTGTACATTAAATTGTGCAGAAGAGAGATTTTGTGGGAAGCAGCGCATAGTGCAAGATTTTGTAGTGCAATGCTCAAGTAAACATATATTATCCTATTGAGTCTTGTGTTGGTGGGAGTGTTTATAGAAAATTGGTTCAGTGTGCATCTATAGGTGAATGAGTGCGTTACTACAGGTGGTTTGTATAGCCCACTCACCTGTGTGTAGCACACTCAGAATTGCACTTAGGAAAATTGTCAACAGTTATTAATGATTTAGGGGGGAGGGAGGGCTGAGATGTTCATAGTTTCAGAGGGAGACAGGGAGATTGGAGTTACGAGCTCTCACAGCCTGGGGAAAACCTGTTGAGCAATCTGACAGAGATAGCTTTGATACTCCGGTACCTTCTACCTGATGGCACGAGCTGGAAGAGGTTGTGGGAGAGATGGGTGGGGTCCTTCACGATGCTGGACGCCTTGCTGGAGCATCGTGCAAGGAAAATGTCCAGGATGGAGGGGAGAGGGGCACCGATGATCTTTGCGGCAGTGTTCACTGTCTGTAGCAGTTCACATACCAGACAGTGATGCAGGTGGTCAGCACACTCTCAATGGTGCCCCTGTAGAAGGTGGTGAGGATGGGTGGAGGGAGACTTGCCCTTTTCAGCCGGCGGAGAAAGTGGAGGCGCTGTTGTCCCTTCTTATTGAGTGACGTGACGTTGGTGGTCCAGGTGAGATCCTCTGTGATGTGCACCCCCAGGAATTTAGTGCTGCCGACTCTCTCCACGGTTGAGCCGTCGATGGTCAGTGGGGGGTGGTCAACAGAGTTTCTCCTGAAGTCCATCACAACCTCTTTTGTCTTGCCCACATTGAGGGACAGGTTGTTAGCACCACACCATTCAGCCAGCTGTGCCACTTCCTCTCTGTAGTGTGTTTCATCGTTGTTGCTGATGAGGCCTACCACAGTTGTGTCATCAGCAAACTTGATGATGTGGTTGGAGCTGGACTTGGCAGTGCAGTCGTGAGTCAGCAGTGTGAAGAGCAGCGGGCTCATGAGACATGATATATGTCTCATGTCTGTTTGTAAAGTATTCGCTGAGTTTCAGTTCATTTTAGTGATGCATTTCTAAAAGTAGTTTGCGGAGACAGTGAAGACAGAGAGAGCGCACCCTGGTTGTTTTCTTTATTTTACAAAAGCACAAAGTTTTGTTGATATGGTGAGCATACACAAATAAAAATAGACCCTTTACAGATTCAAGTGATGTATTACATTTATGTGTCCAATCAAAAGAGATGGAGCAATTTAAGTTCTTTTCTCTGTCATTTGGAAAATATGCAAGTCCTCCCGCCGGCATCTTTGCCAACCCCAGGTGGTTAAAGTTAGTTAGAAAGAACTTACCTTGACAAGGAGACATCCATTCCCTTTTCCCCATTGTTGTTGATGTTTGAAGCGGTATAACCCTTGCACAGTTCAGTTACAACACATTGGGCATGTGCAGTGATGTGAAGCTAACTGCTCAAATGAAGAAACCACAATATTATGTTTACTCAACTTTATTTATGTTCATTGGACGAAATATAATAATCATTCAGTTAACTTTTTGTGTAAACTCAACATATTGCTAAAAAATGTGTCCACTTGACTTAAAATGTTTTTTACGAAGTTAATAATTTGCAAGTTGGACTTTTTACAGTGCATCGACTTCTACGGTGGGAGTCGAGAGTCGGCATTGACTGATCTGGAATAGAATACTGAAAGAGAATCTGGAATAGAATTGAATGTTGAATTCAATGTGGATGTAGTGGAATGTCTGAGAAGTCATGTCCTTATGGTCTGTGTTTGTCAGTGCAGTGTGAATTGACCTCAACATAGTCTAGACTTTCTTACTAGTAAATAAAACATTTGAGGTTTGGCCAGTATTTATTTTTGTTTTTATTTTTATCCTTTAAGTTGTAAAATGTTTAAAATGTCTGTTTCAGGGAGAACATGGGGGCCTCAAATGAAAGCACATTATCTTTGTTTTTCCGTTCACTGCTACCAAACTTCAACCTGCAGGTGAGTGGATGTGTCACTGCATGTCTAAGCACACAATTTCTTTCAGTTGAAACATATTAACAAGATAATTCAGATGGTGTTCATGGTCACACATTAAATGTGAAAAGTGTATAAAATTTCGGTGAGCCAGATTGTAGGTGTTTCATATTAATTTCAAATGTAGGTATTTCACATTAATTTCAAAGTGTGCCCAGTGTCTCTGGATAGAATTCTCTCATTTGCTGAGAAAAAAAGAAAAAGTGAAATGATTCAGAGGAGTTATTGGTTTTGAAAAAATAAGTTATTGTTTTACTCATTTGATATCCTATGTGAAAAGAAAATAACAAGAACTGGAAAGATGGCTTTAACAAATGAGAAACGAGATTTTGGCTTGATTTCTCATTTTTTTTATTTGTTGTTGTTTAAATGCATGACATTTAAAGCAGAAATAAGTTGCTGGGCACAAAAATAGTGCTGCTGTGAAGCTTCGCCTTTAATGTATGACAAATCAGAGATTGCAAGCCATACAAGTCTGTGTACTTTTGCGTCCATTCATTTTTTTTTAACCCAGAAATGAAATAATGGAAAATGTGGTTTCTTCTTTAATAGTTCAAACACTGATGAATAGAATAAGCTGTCACAAACTAATTTTCATTTTTCAATATTCGTATTTCATTAAAAAATTGTAAAAATGATATAAAGCTTGTTTTTCAATATATATATAAATGCTAAATTTACTTGCTAGCTTTTTTACCATCTCTATACATACGCTAGAGCCCTCTCGCGCTACTGACCAGTAACCAGGGCTGGACTGGGAGAAAAAATCGTCCCATCTTTGCACCCCCTTGAATACGTATACCAACTACTATTCCATAAAAGCACTAAAGCGTATAATAATAGGTAGGAAAGAGTGAGAGTTTACACATTAAAAACTTCTAAAAAGTGTAATTTATTAATATAATAAAACTATAATCCACACTGATTAATCCTAAAACTAGTTGACATCCATCTTGTGCGTTGATCAGATGATCACTGTTTCCCATAGTATAGCATTAAATAAACTGTATACTTAGTCAAATGGGTGCTTGTGAACTCCTCGGATGAACCTTTAAAAGCAAAAGAAGGCATCCTGTGTGTGTGTGTGTGTGTCAGAGAGAGAGAGAGGGAGATAAAGCGAGATGATAAATGATTGATTAGATGATTGGTGTTACAGACTTCAAGATAAAAGAGGATAAAATTATTGTAAACTCACCAAGTAAAAAAGAATGCAGGTGAACACATTTGATGACATCCTGTCAGAGAGGAGGGAAGAGATTCAGGCTTGAATAAAACATAAAACTGCTAATACATTGCTCTGAACACTTTCATAATCATTTCAAGAATTTCTGCTTACCTTGAATAAACGGTCCCACTTTGTGTCCCTAATACATGTGTACTTGCATAGTAACTAGATTTGAACGTAGTATGTAACCACAGTGTAAGTACACATTGGTGCATAGTATCTACAGCTGTAATATTTCTGTAACTACACACATGTAACAACCCTCAAAATGGTATGTGTAAGTACAAATGTGTAACTGTCATGGTGCACACAGCAAGGACGAACGAGGAACACGGAGACGAGGATGTAAACTCAACAGCCTTTACTTAAAACAAGGCAGGGCAAGGCAAGACAAGGCAAGGTAGACACAGACAGGAACACCGAGGAGTAATGAGTAGACCAGACGACACGAAACTGAACAGACAAGACTATAAATACACAGGATATTTAACAGAACACAGCTGGGACATAATTAACTAATAATCACACTAAACAAGGACAGGAAAAGAACCAAATAAGGAAACATGAGGCGGGAACACGACACACGACAGAGGTCTTATATAACTCCCCCCCTCCCGGAAGGCGCGTCCTGCGCCGTAACAGTTCCACCGGGGAGGGGGGGGTGGGTGCTCTGGAGGCCCCTCAGGACAGACATGGACAGGAACACAGGACGGGGACCTCCAGAGCGGAACAGACAGATCGGAGGCCATGGCGGAGCTGGGAGCTCTGGAGGCCATGGTGGTGCAGGGAGCTCCGAAGGCCATGGCGGAGCAATGGGCTCAGGAGGCCATGGCGGTGCAGGGAGCTCAGGAGGCTATGGCAGTGCAGGGAGCTCAGGAGGCCATGGCAGGTCCACTCCAGCCAGAACCCTTCTACCTCCCCCAAAATTTCCATGGGGAAACTATGGGGTATCAGGAGCCCTCCGGGGCTAAACAAACAAGGACAAGCGAGCCTTCCGGGTCTAGACAAACAGGAACAGGACAGCCCACAGGAACAGGAAGCCCTCCTGGGCTAGCTTGGAAGCTGAGGCTTCTTCTGGGCATGACATGACTTCAGGGGCCCCCATAGGGTCCCTCAGCAACCACCTCCACTTCAGCAAAAGGAGAGGCAGGCGGCTGGGAATGGCCTCCGTAGCCACCCCAAGAAGAGCCGCCGACGAGTCTTCGTGGACAAGACCGACATGAGAAGGTAGATTAAAATGTTCCTGTGGGTACAACAAGACTAAAAAAACGTCACTCCTGGCCGTGATGTGGACTGGATCCACGGGACCTGGGAACAGCACTCCTGGCCGAAATTAGGGAACTGGATCCTCTGGAACCGGGAACGGCACTCCTGGCCATGTCTACGGAACTGGATCCTTGAGACTCAGGAACGGCACTCCTGGCCGTGTCTAGGGAACTGGATCCTCTGGAACCGGCAACAGCACTCCTGGCCGTCATAGTGGCCGGCGGGCATGAGTCAGCGGCGGCCAGCGGGCTTGGGTGAGCCGTGGACGGCGGTGTGCTTCCTTGGGTGAGCAGCGGACGGTGGCGTGAACGAGCGGCAGCCCGTGAACTTGGCTTTGGAGCCGCGGACGGCGGCGGTGATTTCCCCACGAACGGCGGGCTTGAGGGAGCCACGGACGGCGGCGTCGATTTCCCTGCGAACGGCGGGCTTGAGGGAGCCACGGACGGCAGCGTTGAATTTCCCCGCAGACGGTGGGCTTGGGTGAGCCGCGGACGGTGGCATGCATGGGTGAGACGCGGACGGTGGCGTGAGCGAGCGGCAGCCCGTGAACTTGACTTTGGAGCCGCGGACAGCGGCGGTGATTTCCCCGCAAGACAAACACACAGGAACAAAACAAAAGAACTTTAAAAACAAACAAAACAAAACGGTGAAGGGGCGCCGCTTACTGTTACGGTCTGGTCTTTTGTCATGGTGCACACAGCAAGGACGAACGAGGAACACGGAGACGAGGATGTAAACTCAAATAACAGTCTTTACTTAAAACAAGGCAGGGCAAGGCAAGACAAGGCAAGGTAGACACAGACAGGAACACCGGGGATTAACGAGTAGACCAGACGACACGAAACTGAACAGACAAGACTATAAATACACAGGATATTTAACAGAACACAGCTGGGACATAATTAACTAATCATCACACTAAACAAGGACAGGAAAAGAACCAAATAAGGAAACATGATGCGGGAACACATGACACACACGACAGAGGTCTGACAGTAACAGGACATTGGTAACAACACTTTTTTCACTTCACAAAATACTCGTGTAACAGGAATTATATAACTACAACGGTGGAAACGGGTAGGTTTAGGGATATGTAAAGTGGGAGGAGTTGAATCTCGAGTTGGAGTTGGTGCACCACTGTAATACCAGTGTACTTACATGGTAACTCCTCAGAAACTGTCCACTTAATATAAAGTGTAACATTCTGGACACCAACCACAATTTATATGTAAAGCCTAACTTACTGGCCGCTGCTGTGTAACTTCAAAGTAATTACATAAGACGCTAAAGACATTCTGCAACTGAATAAATGCACTTCTTGTCAATAGAAAAAGTAGCAGAAACAGCAATTGTGAGTGGAGTGGCCAACCCTTGCTCCGCCCCTGCGTTAATTGCATTAAATATTTTTAATGTGTTAAACTGAAAAAATTAATTGCCTCCGTTAAAGGGATCCCCGGGTATTAAGACATGTATAACTTAATATAACGTAAATGATGTCTCATTTAAATATGTAGTAGAAAACCCATGAAAATGTATGTTATTTAAAAAAAATCGACATCATTTTTGGAATATGGGGGGCGCCATTATTTTATGTGCACAGTACATTCTGTGTGGATGACGTCAAATGGTTGCACTCAGTGAGCTACTGGCGCTTTTTACCGCAACACAACAAATAAAATACTGATATGATACCACATTGTGTGGCTTCTGGTTGTAATTTTCAGTCAAAGAGCAACAAGAGAAGCAATGTAAGACTTCACTGCTTTCCTAGCGATAAGAAGAGGACAAAAGAATGGGAAGATGCCTGGATAGGAATAAAACTTTGTAAAGACCCGCTTCTTTTTTCTCTCCACTTTAGCCCTGATGGCTTTGAGTCTTTTAGTAGACCACAGCTACTGAAAGAGCTTACAAACGGCTGAGACAAGAAACGCTAGATACCATCTGTTAGGATGTAAACATGCCGACGCTAATCATGACGCACGGCCGCTAGAGGAGTTTTTCAGCATGGATTTCCCTTGATATCTGGGGTGTTTAGACTCCTCGTGGGGAAAAATCGATGGTACACCATTTGGTTTAAACCTATACTTATATCCATCGCCACCTGTAAGCTCTTTCAGTAGCTGTGGTCATCATATCAGTATTTTATTTTCTGAGTTGTTTATTCCGAGTTGACCTCCGTGAAGTTGGCACCCCATAAAAAGAAATAATCACCAAAACTATACAATTCGTTTGTGCTGATTTGTGCCGCAAAAATTAACGTTTGTGCTGGTTTGGTTTTTGAGATATTAAACATTCTTTTTTTGACCGTGTGATGTCACTCTCCACCCCATGTTGCCCAAATCGCTCCAAACCAGTGCAGTTCGTTTGTGCTGGTTTGTGCTGTTAAAACAAACACTGTATCTATCTTCCTTCCTTAGATAAAACCAAAATATTTTCGGGAGCGGTGACGTCACTCTCCACCCCAGTTTGTCTAAATCGCACAAAACTGGTGTCATTCGTTTGTGCTTGATTTGTGCTGTTGAAATAAATGTCAAATATATTTCCCCTTCTTAGAAATAACAAAAACAATTCTGGGCAGTGACGTCACTCTCCACCCCATGCCGTCCAAATCTATCCAAACCGGTGCCGTTCGTTTGTGCTCGATTTGTGCTGCTTTGTGCCGTTAAAAGAAGCCCTGTAACTATGACCGCTTCTTTTATATAACGAAAATAATCTTTTTTACGAACAGTGACGTCACTCTACACCCCATGCGATCTAAATCATTCCAAAACGGTGCCATTCGTTTGTACTCGATTTTGGTTTGTGCCATTCAAATTTACATTGTATCTATTTCCCGTACTCAGAAATAACAAATACAAAACGGGCCAGTGACGTCACTCTCCACCCCATGCCATCCAAATCTATTCAAACCGGTGCTGTTCGTTTGTGCTCGATTTGTGCTGGTTTGTGCCGTTAAAAGAAACAATGTAACCTCTTCTTAAATATAACGAAAACTTCACTCTCCACCCCGTTTAGCGCGGCCGCAGAAGAAGAAATGTTAGGTCTAGTCAGCTCCAAGTTTTCACTAACTTTATATTTCAAGTTGACCAAGCTTAAATTTCAAGGCAGCATTAAGTTGAAAAGGTGAGCCCGTTTTTTTTACTGTGAGTCTAAATCGTTCTAATTCATTTGTGCTCGATTTGTGCCGTTATACTGAACATATTCCCCCTAGGAATAACAAATATATGCTAATTCAGGGCGCTCTCTGTCCATACCAATGGCTCCGTTCGTTTGTGCTAGATGCCGTTAAAATGAGTATTCTATTTATTTCTCCTCCTTAGAACATTACAAATATCTGGAGGAAAAGTGATGGCACGCATGCCGCTCGTCTAAATTCCTGTCTAGTGTGCAAATCTGCTGGTTTACAACGTTTTTCTAAGTTTTATTGCCAGTGACTTCATCAAGCACCAAATCCAAAATTTTCATTTCTCATTTGGTGTGGAGACCGCCTGGAATTTAGGCTATAGCCTATATATGACCTAATTAATATTAATATTACTATTAACGAATATTCGTGGGGAATAGTCCTAGATGTTTAATAATCTAATCAAAGCACTTAATCATGATAAAGTGCTTTGAGAGGTTAGTCATGCAAAAAATCAAAACCAGCCTCCCCAACACACTCGATCCGCTCCAGTTTGCATACCGTCCAAACCGCTCTACGGACGACGCAATTTCCTCCACCCTCCACCTGGCTCTTACCCACCTAGAAAATAAAGACTCCTACGTTAGAATGCTGTTCATTGACTTCAGCTCGGCATTCAATACAATAATCCCACAACAGCTCATAAATAAACTAAACCTGCTGGGCCTTAACAATTCCCTCTGTAATTGGATCCTGGACTTTCTAACCGGAAGACCTCAGTCAGTCCAACAGCGCCTACACTTTCTCCGCCGGCTGAAAAGAGCAAGTCTCCCTCCACCCATCCTCACCACATTCTACAGGGGCACCATTGAGAGTGTGCTGACCAGCTGCATCACTGTCTGGTTCGGGAACTGTAGTGCAGCAGACCGCAAGACCCTACAGCGGACAGTGAACACGGCTGCAAAGATCATCGGTGCCCCTCTCCCATCCATCCTGGACATTTTCCTTGCACGATGCTCCAGCAAAACCAACAGCATCGTGAAGGACCCCACCCATCCCTCCCACAGTCTCTTCCAGCTCCTACCATCAGGAAGACGGTACCGGAGCATCAGAGCCCGCTCCGCCAGACTGCTCAACAGCTTTTTCCCCCAGGCTGTGAGAGCCCTGAACTCAAATCCCCCCGCCCCCCTCTGAAACCCCCATGCAAACCCCTACCTCCTGAAACATGGACCATCCCCCCACCCCCCTCCAAACACCCCCCAACCTTACCACACCAAAGAACAGACTGTATGAAACTTTTCTGTGCAATTCAAAGTGTGCTACACACAGGTGAGTGGGCCTGTACAAACCACCTGTAGTAACACACTCTCCTCTATGCGCACTAGACACTTTTTCACACACTGCTGTGTGTACACAATCCTACAAAAGACTCAGCAATTATATGTATGTTTACATGCTCATGCACTACAAATCATCTTGTACTGTTCCCCAGCCAGCTGCTTGACTCACAATGTTTCTCTCTGCACATGTACAGTATTTATGTGAAGCATTTGTATAGTTTGTATTTCTTATTTTTATTTTTTATATTTTATCTTTAGTTTGTATAGGGTAAACCTTTATATATAGTATACTTAGTCAAAATCTGTTAGTAGGTTAGTTGTGTATAGGTTTATAGTGTTTTACTTCATTGTTGTTATGTCTGTATTTATGTAGCACCGTGGTCCTGTGAGGCACAACATTTCGTTCCACTGTATGTCCCCACATGTAGCGGAATGACAATAAAGCTCAACTTGAACTTGAAGTTGGATATTCTAACGGCACAAATCGAGCACAAATGAATTAGAACCATTTAGACTCACTGTAAAAAAAAAAAAAAAAAAAAAAAAGACTGTCTCACTGTTTCAACTTAATGCTGCCTTGACTTTTAAGCTTAGTCAACTTGAAATATGAAGTTAGTGAAAACTTGGAGCTGACTAAACTTAAAATTAACTTAGCCTTACTAGAAAATGAACATTTTGGATTTGGTGCTTGAAGTCACTGGCAATAAAACTTAGAAAAATGTTGTAAACCAGCAGATTTGCAAACTAGACAGGAATTTAGACGAGCGGCTTGCATGCCATCACTTTTCCTCCAGATATTTGTTTTACGGAGGAGAAATAAATAGAATGCTCATTTTAAGGGCATCTAGCACAAACGAACGGAGCCGTTGGCATAGACAAAGAGCGCCCTGAATTAGCATATATTTGTTATTCCTAGGGGGAATATGTTCAGCACAAACGAATTAGAACGATTTAGACTCACAGTAAAAAAAAAAAAAAAAAACTAAAAAAAAGGAGACGGTCTCACCGTTTCAACTTAATGCTGCCTTGAAATTTAAGCTTAGTCAATCTGAAATATGAAGTTAGTGAAAACTTGGAGCTGACTAAACCTAACATTTCAAAGCAGCGCGAACACTAACTTTTTTTTTATTAAACTCTGCGGCTGCGCTAAATGGGGTGGAGAGTGAAGTTTTCGTTATATTTAAGAAGAGTTACAGTCGTGGTTACATTTGTTTCTTTTAACGGCACAAACCAGCACAAATCGAGCACAAACGAACGGCACCGGTTTGGATAGATTTGGACGGCATGGGGTGGAGAGTGACGTCACTGGCCCGTTTTGTATTTGTTATTTCTGAGTACGGGAAATAGATACAATGTAAATTTGAACAGCACAAACCAGCACAAATCGAGCACAAACGAATGGCGCCGTTTTGGAGAGATTTAGATTGCATGGGGTGGAGAGTGACGTCACTGTTCGTAAAAAAGATTATTTTCGTTATATAAAAGAAGCGGTCACAGTTACAGGGCTTCTTTTAACGACACAAACCAGCACAAATTGAGCACAAACGTATGGCACCGGTTTGGATAGATTTGGACGGCATGGGGTGGAGAGTGACATCACTGCCCAGAATTGTTTTTGTTATTTCTAAGAAGGGAATTTTTGATATTTATTTCAACAGCACAAATTGAGCACAAACGAATGACACCAGTTTTGTGCGATTTAGACGAACTGGGGAGGAGAGTGACGTCACAGTTCCCGAAAATATTTTGGTTATATCTAAGGAAGGACGATAGATACAGTGTTTGTTTTAACGGCACAAACCTGCACAAATGAACTGCGCTGGTTTGGAGCGATTTGGGCAATATGGGGTGGAGAGTGACATCACACGGTCAAAAAAAGAATGTTTAATATCTCAAAAACCAAACCAGCACAACTGTTCGTTTTTGCGGCACAAATCAGCACAAACGTAGCACAAACAAATGGCATTGAGGGCAGTCGTGGCCTAGTGGATAGAGAGTTGGACTTGTAACCCGAAGGTCGTGGGTTCGAGTCTCAGGTCCGGCAAGGACCACGACTGAGGTGAGACCCTTGAGCAAGGCACCGAATCCCCAACTGCTCCCCGGGCGCCGCAGCATTGGCTGCTCACTGCTCTGGGTGTATGTTCACTACTGTGTGCATGCACTTGGATGGGTTAAATGCAGAGGACAAATTCCAAGTATGGGTCACCATACTTGGCCACACACCACTTCCCTTTCCCCCCCTTTCCCATAGTTTTGGTGATTATTTCTTTTTATGGGGTGTCAACTTTATGGAGGTTCCGAGTTGTGTTGTGGTAAAAATAGCAACAGGTAGCGCTAGTAGCTCACCGAGTGCAACAATTTTACGTCATCAGAATAATGGCGCCCGCCATAGTCTAAAATATGTATAGAACGATGTGATTTTTTTAAAATATCATAAATCTTTAATGGGTTTTCTACTACATATTTCAGTAAGAGACATCATTTACGTTATATTAAGCCATACAAGTCTTAATACCCAGGGATCCCTTTAACACGCTAATTTTGACACTACTAAAATATATATATATATATATATATATATATATATATATAAATGTGTGTGTGTGTGGGTGGTTGACGTATAAATGTGTCCTATGGTGTGATGGAAAAATGTAAAAAAAAAAAAAAAACATTGAAGATAAACCTGTCTCATGCTATTTGTAAGAAAGCATGCTCAAAAACTATTGATGCCTACTTGTACACACAGGCAAACTGCATACGGATGTTTTAAGTGTAATATACTTGAACTAAACATTTATCTTAGTGACTTAAAGGAAACACTAACATGCTCTGGTTGATATATTAAATTTAATTGTTTTGTGTGCTTGGTATTTTGTCAGTGATTTACACATTCTTTTTCTGGTGTTATCAAAACTACAGAAAAAGGATAAAGCGAGTGAGTTTTTGTTTTGTCTTAACCTGTATGGCAGAAAATACTATTTAAAAAATCTAAAAAATAAATAAATATACAAACAAACAAACCAGATCAGCTCCATGAGATTTTCTCTGAGAAAAAAAAAACAAAAAACAAACAGCCAAGGTAATCAAGTATGCTGTTATCCTTCAGCCTTGTCATAAAAAACAACACTGTGATCTCTTGAGTCTTGTTTAAAAAAACTCACAAGAAGAATAATATGTAGGTGTTTAGAGTTTTAGAGTTGTGCAAGTTTGACTACCCTGAGTAGTCTTATAACAAGGTCTAAAACCAACAGCCTATTCTTTTCAACACTAAAAAAAAAAAGAAAAAGCATGTTGAGCATGTTGTTGTTTTTTTCACCCCTTTTTGCTTCAGGTTATGCAAGCTATAGTATTTTTTATGCCATACTACTAGGATCAGCTTCATGAATAAAATGAAGACAGAGCATGATTTGCATCTACTAATGATTTAGTTTTGTTCCCCCCTCAGAGGCCTGAAGACAGACAAGAAGTTGCTCGTGCTGGGCATGAATTGAACCAAGAAGTGAATAGACTCATGGTGGCCATGAGGGACATGTTGGCTAACATCCAGTTTCGTGAACCTCAATGGGAGGACAACCATGACAGGGATGAGGAGGAATGGGACTGACAGGTTGAGGGTGTGATTTCTGAGCAACCACCCATGAAGCTGAGCTACCATGTTTAGTACACTATGACGGTCAGCAGGAAACATTGGTTAAAAAAAATGCTGATTTAAATTATGATAAAAATTGTTTTAGTAATTCTGTTTTAGTAATGATTAAATGTTTACTTTAAGGTTTCGTGTTTGTGTAAGGGGTTGGGTTACACTTTGTAATGTTAAAGGTTAATCATTTTGAGAAATTAGTTAATTTCTGTAGACAAACATGACAGCTTCAACTACAGCACTTGTGAGGTAATTAAAAATTTTTTGTTCCAGATTCAGTGTTTGGTGTGTACATGTTGTGGCAATTTTCCATTTCAATGAAGGTATGAGACAAAAGTAATGTGAAGTCTTTTGTCTTTCCTCAGTCATACAGTTGTTCATGTGTGTGTCACACACACACACACACACACACACACATTTCCTATTGGTATTTTAATACATCAAAATAACTCAAGCATGCTAATGAGGTATTTAGGCAATCGAGAACACTCTTTTGTAAAGTAAAGCAAATAATACCTATAATAATAAAAATTTCCCTCACAGTACCAGACCCTAATTTCATCCCATGCAAAAATATTTTGGTTAACTTCTCAAAGCTTTTCTCAAGGACTTTTGAAGTACCTCTCAGAATCACAATCTTTTCATCTAACTGAAGGTAATTGTAACGGACCCGACGAGACGTGAGGCATGGGGATCCACATGCAAGCTTTTATCAATAGACATGGTCAAAACACAGGCAGGGTCAAACAAATGGCAAACAGGTATATAGAGGGCAAGACAGATGAGTACTCAAGTAAACAGGCGTGGTCTACAATCGGTGAACAACATCCAGAGGGTTTGACAAGAGGGATAATCCAGGTACATGAGCAATGGTCCAAGGCAGGGGCCAGAGTCCAAACGACAAGACGAGAGAGCAATCCAAGGCAGGCTATAAACTAAGATCAGACAAGAAACAAGATACACAGGCTAGGATCAATACACAAGTGACTCAGGTAATAAACAGGATAAACTAGACTAAAACTCAGACAATAAAGTGGGTCCGTAAAGTGCTATCACTTGGAGAGAGATAAACACAGACAATACTCGGCAACTTGAGCAGGATCTGAGTGGGTGTTATATAGTGTGTGTAACAGCTTTCAGGTGAGCGTGTGGTGGTACAGCTGTGTGTAATCAGTGCAATGGATGATAGGAAATGCAGTCCAGGGTGATGTGTAACAGTCTGTGTGGTGTGAAAGTCAATATAATGGAAGGGTAATCTCGCGTAGCCAGACCTTCAGACTGACGGCTGAAGGTCTGGAATAGATGGCCGCTTCCATTGGCCAAGGCCCACCCATGAGGCCGTTTGACCGACATGTCAAACAACCAATCATAGTTCGTTTCATTTAGCATCACGTTTCGGGGCGTGGAAATATCGCCACAATAACAAACCGGTGTGTGAAACTCTCGGATGTATTTTGAAGATTCTATGCTGCGAACTTTAAATATTTCACATACTTTTGAAAATCCAGCGTTTAGTTGACCCTGATAAGCGTTCGTCGTCACATTTCTAAACACGACGGCTTTCTTCTTTCGTGAGGGGTTTGGCGCCACGGCATTTTTGCTTCCCGGCGGACCGAAAATAAACGCGACATTCGCGTCTCCCGGAAATCCGGTTTAATTCAACCAGTCAGATGACGACTTCGACATTCCTGAAGTGTTTCCAGAAAAGTGTGCCATATGCATCAGATGTTTAGCCAAAGGCTGAGACTAATGGAAGGGCGACCTCTGGTGGCAATCGGACGGAAGGTCACAGACCGTATTCGTTACAGAAATTCTCTCTATATGGTGAATGCCAAAAATAAATCTTAAAAAAGAAAGCAAAACTTAGAACAATACTATCAAAAGTTATTTTCATTTTATTATTATTATTATTATTATTATTATTATTTTAATAAAGCATTTAATAAAGCAGTAACTCATCTGATTTTGGGTTGACGTTAAATTTGTGTTACTATAACTTTGAAAGAAGTCAAAAATCTAAATTTCTATTTGGTCAGATCTGTGTGGCTGTCTCATGATCACCTGTACCAATTTTAGTGAGAATTGAACCAAATTTGAAGACAATAAAATAAAAAATAAAATTATGTCATTTTAATGGCTGGAGCCCTAATGCAAGATACTGATTGTAAGGAATATAAGAAGTGTAATCAGTAGGGATGTAACGATTCACTCAAGATTCGATTCAATTCACGATTTTGAGTTCACAATTCGATTCCATTCATGATTTTTTTTTTTTTTTTTTTTTTTACAAAATGAG
>JAFVLL020025962.1:0-15824 GCA_021397915.2 Tor tambroides | reverse complement strand
ACATAGCATAACTTATGAATGAAATATCATTTTTTAATTTTTTTTTTTTTTACATTATTCTAAATGCTCTAAACAATTTAAAGACATGAAAAAAACTAAAAAAAAATTTCCTAAAACATTTTTCTCAGGTCTTAAGAGGTTAAGATGATAAATAGGCATTATCAAAATCGAGACGAAATGGCCAAAGACGAAAGAGGCATGTCGTCCATCAGAAACCTGTCGTATCTGTCCAGGAAAAAAACAACTAAAGGCTGGAATACACTACATGACTTTTAAAATGTGAACAAATTTTTAAAACACCAGGCATCATACACTTAACGACTTTGTAAATAGTCACAAAGGAAAACTGGCCATCATACACTAAACGACTGAGGATCACACACTAGCAGACTTTAAATTCCTTCCGATCACAACAAACTCACACAGAAATGTGTGCATTGTTTCTGTGTTCATCCCCATGAATGAAATGCTTTATTGGTGTGTTTTATTTAATTTTTGAATATGTGTTATTTAGTTGAACGTGGACTAGTCTTGATGTTGCAGTGTGCTTAAATGACACTTCACTATGAATCAAATTGTTGCTTGATTTTAGTGTAGTTTTTTTTTTTGATTGGCTTTGTACCTTAAAATAAAACATTTTTACAATAATTCTTTAAAAATTTTCCTTAAAATAAGCAAGAATTTTTAATAAAACATGATGTGGGCTTAATGGGAACAGGGGTGCGCTTAAAGGGTACACAAATGTACCCATTAAGCATAGCCAGACTTTTTGTATTTAATGGTGTATATCTTAATCAAAATTCTTTTGTCATTTAAAATAAAATTAAATATTTTTATGTGAGAGATTAATATTTTATTTTAGCATAACTTTCTGTACCGAAACCAATATCTTGTGCACTAAAAATGTCTCAATGTAGATTTTGGTAAGATTAATAGGTACATTTACCCTACCACATTCAATGTTCAAATAACACTTACAGTGCAAGACATAAGTTAAACAGACATTTTCTATGAAACATAGCCTTACTTGCTTTCAATTGAGCATAAAACACAAGTTTCTCAACTAGAACAAATTTGAGAACATGGCCAAGGCCAAGTTTCACATAAAAGAAAGGTGAGAGTACGCACATCCAAAAAAATCTCTTAGCCAGGTGCAAAACCAAAAAACATCATCAAAAAAGTGGAAAAGAGGTCTGCACACTGTTAATTCCCTTTATTCAAAAATTTAAAAGAACAGCGTTTCGGTTCAAAGACCTTCGTCAGGCAAACACATACAAGCAAAAGCAACAGCTCAATAAGTACTAAGTTTCAAGCAGAGTTCCAATTGATTGCACCTGTTGGTAATCAAGGTCAATCATGTGAGCAGCTATATCACAATTAAAACAAGACAACCACATTAAGGCAGAATTTTTTTTTGAATACAAACACAATATCAGGAAATACCCAAAACATCACAAAAACACTCAAACAATCCCCCATCCTTTTAGTAATTTACAGTTGCTTATCCTAAAAATAGAAAATGCATAGCCATACAACACACATATTAGGGTACAAATGAATCTGTATCAACAACATTCACCTTTCAATACAAAAGGTATCAGTTAGAAACATGAGTTAAAATCAAGTTCTAAATTCAAACCCTTAGGAGAAAGAGTATTCAGTGTGTAAATATAATAAGCTTCTCTTTTTAGTAAAATCTTACTGGCATCACTGCCTCTCCTGGGTACTTTAACATGTTCAACTCCAATATACCTCAGTGAGGAAAGGTTGTGTCTTTTTAAATTGAAATGTACTGCTACAGGGTTTTTTTGATCATTAGTGTGAATACTACTTCGATGTTCTGCAATCCTTGTTTTTAAAGTACGTTGTGTCTTCTTAGATTTTACTAAAAAGAGAAGCTTATTATAAGTAACTCCATAATCCAGGAAAGTTTTGTGACTGTTACTGGCTGAGTGTTTGTTGGCCATGCTGCTCTCTTTATACAGTTCCTGCTTCCTGTCATGTGACTGATCGTCGTCGTCTTGGTTTTTAACAGCAGCTGGCAACCAACGAAAATAGGTGCATTACCACCACCTTCTGCTCTGGAGTGTGGAACATGTGACTGGTCACATGACAGACCAACCATAGATTTCTTAGGCCCTGTCCCAAATGGCACCCTAAACCCTCACGGTCTTCTTCTGAGTCCGTACTTTCGTGACGTAATGCCGCTTTGACTGTCGGGTAGAAGTCTGCTGCAGAGCTCGCCCCAGTTCGGGCTTGGCAGAAGTGCGGATCGCAAAGGGGGCGCTCGCGAGCACCCTTTTGAACGCTAAAATGACGATTGGGACACCCTACGGTCTCATGGACTTAACGGACATGCGCACACGGCGGCCATTGTAAGTCCGCAAGACCGAAAGTGCACATGAAGTGTTCCATTTGGGACAGGGCCTTAGACACATACACACTAAAAATGTTAAGAGGAATAAAATGGACTTAAGAAAACATGTAAACCAGTTTAATAAATAATATAAATAAATGACCAATAAAAAATAAAAGATTATTATGATTGGTCTGTTCACAAAGTTATTATATAATCTACAAATCAAATAAATAAATAAAATGTTATTTTTAATATTAAATTGATATTATTATTATTATTATTATTAAAGGGGTGATGAACTGCCTTTTTTATTATTTTGTGCAATTCTCTGAGGTCCCCTTATAATGGTATCAATATTTTTACATCAAAAACATAATTTAGAAGTAATAGGCTATTTTCTATCCTGTTTTTAACTATCTAAGATAGATAGTTAAAAACAGGATAGAATAGGATAGAATCCCCTCGGATCTTTATTAAAATAAAGTTAATCCACTCTTTCCTAATGTTGGGATCAGAAGGAAGGCAAATTCAAAGACTGTGTTTTTCCACAACTTGGCACTGTACAGCTTCTTGTTGTCTTTGGAGCCGTCTTTATCATTTGATTTCTGCGTAGAGCTGCATTTGCCTCTCTCGTTATTTACATTACTTGTGTGAATCAGTGGATGGGGCTAAATAGGCAGAGATGTAGAAGCTGGTGTTTATCTTATTGTGATCTTATTCGCCACACTATTATGTCATAAAATGGCACATTCCACGACCTGTCATTTTGGCAGATTGGCTTCAATATAAGTTTTTTTTTTTTTTTTTTTAGACTAAAGAGAAAGTTTTGAGTTCTGAAAATGTTATATATTTTTTATAGTACAATGACCTCATGTCAAAAGATCAAGCTTTTCCATCCACGCTCATCCATGGTTGAGTATACTTTGAAATCTGTGCGGACGCGGGTGTGCGCAAGACAGAACAGTTTGACTACCCTGAGAAATCTTATCAAAGGCTACAACAAACAGCCTATTCTTTTTAACACTTAAAAAAAAAAAAAAAAAAAAAAAAAAACATTTAGAGGCATGTAGTCTTTGACCCTTTTTTGCCTCAGGTTATGCAAGCTATAGTATTTTTTTATGCCATATTACATCTGCTAATGATTTAGTTTTTTTCCCCCCTTAGAGGCCTGAGGACAGACAAGAAGTTGCTCGTGCTGGGCGTGAATTGAACCAAGAAGTGAATAGACTCATGGTGGCCATGAGGGACATGTTGGCTAACATCCAGTTTCGTGAACCTCAGTGGGAGGACAACCATGACAGGGACGAGGGAGAATGGGACTGACAGTTTGAGGGTGATTTCTGAGCACCCACTCATAAAGTTGAGCTACCATATTTAGTACACTGTGACAGTCAACAGGAAACATTAGTTAAAAAATGAACGCTGAATAAAATTGATCAAAATTGTTTTAGTAATTTTAGTAATTCTGTTTTAGTAATGATTAAATGTTTACTTTAAGGTTTTGTGTTTGTGTAAGGGGTTGGGTATATCCGGGTGACTGCAATGACCATCTGATCTGAATACAGAATGGATCTGGGTGACTATGGTGACCTCGGAATAAGAATGCAACAGCCTTGATATTAGCATAGATGCCATTCTTCTAATGATGTAACAAGTACAGTGGGTGTTACGGGAAGTGTTCCCAGTTCTGGTTGGCCTAATTAATGCAGCCTAACAATCCTTTAATGGATTTGAATAAAAGAAATGTGATAATGTGCTATGTGTAAGCCAGGTTAAAGAGATGGGTCTTTAGTCTAGATTTAAACTGACAGAGTGTGTCTGCCTCCCATACAGTGTTAGGTAGATTGTTCCAGAGTTTGGGCGCTAAATAGGAAAAGGGTATGCCGCCCACAGTTGATTTTGATATTCTAGTTATTATCAAATAGTCAGAATTTTGAGATTGTAGCGGACATGAAGGACTATAGTGCGATAGCTCACTCAAGGACTGAGGAGCTGAACCATTTAGGGCTTTATACAGTGCATCCGGAAAGTATTCACAGCACTTCACTTTTTCCACATTTTGTTATGTTGCAGCCTTATTCCAAACTGGATTAAATTCATTATTTTCCTCCAAATTCTACAAACAATACCCCATAATGACAACATGAAAGAAGTTTGTTTGGAATCTTTGCAAATTTATTAAAAGTAAAAAAATAAAAAAAACAACAAAAACGGGTAAACAATTCACATGTACATAAGTATTCACAGCCTTTGCTCAATACTTTGTTGAAGCACCTTTGGCACCAATTACAGCCTCAAGTCTTTTTGAGTATGATGCTACAAGCTTGGCACACCTTTTTTGGGCAATTTCTCCCATTCTTCTTTGCAGTACCTCTCAAGCTCCATGAGGTTGATTGGGGAGTGCTAGTGTACAGCCATTTTCAGATCTCTCCGGAGATATTCAATCAGGTTAAAGACTGGGCTCTGGCTGGGCCACTCAAGGACATTCACAGAGTTGTCCCGTGTGCTTAGGGTCGTTGTCCTGTTGAAAGATGAACCGTTGCCCCAGTCTGAGGTCCAGAGTGCTCTGGAGCAGGTTTTCATCAAGGATGTCTCTGTACATTGCTGCATTCATCTTTCCCTCAATCCTGACTACTCTCCCAGTTCCTGGTGCTGAAAAACATCCCCACAGCATTATGCTGCCACCACCATGCTTCACTGTAGGGATGGTATTGGCCAGGTGATGAGCGGTGCCTTGTTTCCTCCAGACATGACACTTGGCATTCAGGCCAAAGAGTTCAATCTTTGTTTAATCAGGGTAAAGAAATATGTGGACGTGTGGACATCCTGCGGTGGACATCCAACCCTGCTCACATCTAAATGTGATGTCGGAAGCCACGCCCATGCCCAATTCAAACCCACCCTTGACCAAGTATGATGTTAGAAGCCACGCCCCTACCAAATACATGTGGAAAGGTGATAAAAATCTTTACACCTTACCCTATTCATTTATGTAATGAGATAAATTCACATTTATTATGATCAATTTTGACCTACATAAGACAAATTTTAACTGTAGCAGATTTAAAGGGGACAATTAGATTTTGGTATTGTAAAAGTCACGCTTAACATATTGTCATTAATTTATAATTGTCATTTAATTTTCTAAAGATGCGTACCACTTATCATAAAGTGTTAACATTTGAATGATAGGATTGACAGTTCTGCATATGCAGTAGGCTACACATACACAGGCTAAACAGAGATCGCTTGCTTTGAAAGATTATATAAGTAACATGACATTGACCTTCAGGCCTTGTTCATCACAACTTGATATGAAATGTGTCCAGGTTCTCCACATACTTAAAGATGAATAAAAAGACATCCATTGCTTCATTGGGTATTTATATTTATTATTTTACAAAAATATATGTTCAACAAAAGATAAGTTCCAACTATCATAAAGTCTGAGCAGTTGAATGATCAGATAAAGATTCATAGATTCAAAAAAAGTTATCTATCAACCAGTGATAGAATTTTGTCTTAGATAAAAGCCTCACATATACACAATACAAAAAGAGCACACACAACAAACAAACCATAATAAACACCTCTAAAATAAATAACAAGCCTAAGATACAAGATCCTCATAAAATTGTTTGGCTTTATTTAGAATAGAAATTGCAGTAGGAATAAAATAATTATTCTAAGCCTTCCTTCTGGCCAAAGGAGTTCTAAACCGACAACCTGATGGGAGCAGCTGAAAGAAGTAATGCAAAGGATGAGAAGGGTCAGTAACAACAGAAGCCGCTTTCCTCTTCACAGCACAGTTACAGTGGCATGCGAAAGTTTGGGAACCCCTTGCAGAATCTTTGAAAATGTGAATAATTTTAACAAATTGAGAGATCATACAAAATGCATGTTTTTTTTTTATTTAGTACTGTCCTGAGTAAGATATTTTACACAAAAGATGTATCTTCTGTTGCTTCCAAAAGGCAGTACTAAACAAAAAAAAAACGATATTTCAACAAAAGAAAAATTTGGACGACATCATCCTGTTCAAAAGTTTTCACCACCACCACAGCTGTTAAATAAACACAAATTATTCACAATTAATTTGGTCATCTTTATTTCCTACGAATAAAAAAGCAACAATTATTCTTTTCCCTTTAATAAATAATAATAAAGATGACCAAATTAATTGTGAATAATTTGTGTACTGCCCTTTGGAAGCAACAGAAGATACCAACCTGGTCTCATAAAAATATGTACCTCTGTGCACTTTCTGTGCGACACCGTTTTACGTACCTTACTGCACGTTTCGCCGCAGTTTCAAAGAGAAATGTCCACTGAGTGGCGCTAAAACACAGGTTAAATACGTGAACCCTGGCAAGTTTTTATTATGTTGATATAGGTACGTATTGCTGTGTTTTTATTATGTTGCTACAGGTACGTATTGCAGCGGTTCAGAATTCAAATATCCGGGGTCTATCCCTTAACGTTAATGCTCTATCGTGTTGGAAATATGCCCTACACCAAACCCAACCCTAAACCTACCCGATAGTGTTAACAAATGCAAAACTGGTATAAAAACGTATTTGTTGATGCATCCGTGCCATTTTCAACTTCCTTTTATGTAGATTTGAAGTGTTTTGTCAAACCGTAGTTACACGGGATTTGACCCGGAGCTCCTCGCCTCCTAAGTACGACTCCTTACTCCGTGAGCTACCGAACAAACCTACCGTCTATGAAAACCCATTTGTACGAGGCTGGATATGTGCGATGCTAACATTCCAAAGCATCAGTTTTCAAATCTCCCAGCATATTAATATTGTTTTGAAGTCGTAACATGATATTCTTAAAGTAACTGTGCGAAAAATACGTTTTATTAATCAAAACTCTGTAAATTTGTGTGAAAAGAGTAAAAGGTGTCGGAGTTTTACTGCCTCTAGTGTTTGTATCTTTTGGAAACTGAAACTGCAGTAATATGTAGTTATTGGTACGTATTTCGTGTCTCGTTAAAAAGTGCACACAGGTACGTAAATGCCATGAGACTAGGTTGGAAGATACTTGCATGTTTCCCGGAAGACAAATTAAGTACAATTTACCTTGACCTTCAAATTCAAAAAGTTTTCAGTTGTGTTTGAGTCCCTCAATTGTTCTCAGTGTGTGAAAGGATGGATCTCAAAATCATACAGACACTGCTGGAAAGGGTTCAAATATGCAAAAGATGTTGGAAAAATGAAGAATCTGCAGGACATGGAGGATTTTTCTGAAGAACAGTGCTCAGTTTAACTGTTCAGAACAAACAAGAGACTCATGAACAACCATCACAAAAAAAAAAAAAAAGTCATAGATCATCCAGGTAACCACACACAGTATTAAGAATCAAGGATTCCCAAACTTTTGAGGGCCATTATTTTAATAATTTCAGCTATTTTTTTTTCTCTTGTGCACTATTTGTAAACATCTTTTATGTAAAATATTTTACTCAGGACAGTACTAAATAAAAAATAGCATGTATTTTGTATGATCTCTCATTTTAAAATTATTCACATTTTCACAGATTCTGTAAGGGGTTCCCAAACTTTTGCATGCCACTGTATAGATCTAAAAGTTGAATCTGTGGGTACCCAATAATTTTAGATGCCTGCCTGATTACTCTTTTTATTTTTTTTCTTGTTTTCAGCTGAAAGTTAAACCAAGAAAAAATATTAAAGGTTATAACTGATTCCACAAGTGACTGATACACTGTTGTTAAATTGTCCTGTCTTACATTAAAGCCCTTTAGCCTTCTCAAAAGAGATAATCGCTGTGGAGCTTTCTTATAGACACTATTTGCCTGCTGTGTGAAAGATAGATGCTTATCAATCTCAGTGCCCAAATATGCTTTCTTCACCATTTGTCAAACTTAGACATCTAACTTTCACAATTTTTGCTTATTCATTCTAACAAAGCAAGCACTGCAAGTGCAAGCATCTTTTTCTCAAAGCATGTTTGGCATCAACTTAAAACAAGCAAGCCTCTCGGTAGAAATCACGGACCGGGGGCACGTACACCGGACCGCAAAGGCACTTTAGTGTCGGACCTCAAAGGGGCAGGGGCTCAAGCCCCTGAATACATTTCTGAATTTCTAATGTTTTCAACTGTTAATCATTTTCAAAAATACAAACCGGGCAGGGTTAATTTCACAGTACTCAACACTGGTTAGTCCTTATTCACTTGAATTAAGATTATAATTTCATTTTAAAGCACAGCCCTGTTGAAAAAAACAGCATATGCTGGTTTATTCAGCAGGGAGCTACCACAAAATTAGACTTTCTGATTCAGAGTTTAAATACAGATTTAAAATCGTAAGATATAGTTTAATAGCTATGATACTGTTTTTGAAATCAGATCCTTGCATACAGCAGTTATGACAGGAAACACTGGCATCTAACAATGCCTTGGAATTAACAGTTAATCTTAAAAAATAAAGCATATGCATAAATCCAAATAGTAAATAAAACAATTATCGACTAAGCATGTCCTATTCTGTGTCATAAACTCCTGAAACATTGGTGTCTCATATTTTACAGCAGTCACTGCAATTTATGAAAGAAATCAATTAAATCTGTATGTGTGAGAAAATATTCGGATGTAACCCCCTTTGTAATCATTAATATTAACCTTTTCATAAGTAGCTGTAATTTAATTACACTTTTTTTTATCACTGTAACTGATTACAATTACATTTTTGTAATTAAATTACATAATTTAGTTACATGTAACTAGTTACTCCACAACACTGTACATATACATAACATAATAGACAATATGCACACACAGCAGCAGCATCATACTGGGTGCTGTCACTGGCCTTTGACATCCCCAAGTCCTCTGTGCATGACATTGTGCACAGAATGAGCAGGGCAGTCTTCAGGATTTTGAGGCGGCTGATTGCTTTCCCCACCGCGGATGACCTGGAGACAGTGGGAACAGGTTTTGCTCTGCTGGCTGGATCTCCAACTTTGTGGTAGCTGGAACAAACAGATACAATGGAAGAAAATATAACTACAAAATATCAAAATATTTTATGTATTTTAAGTTTTTTGAAACCTGTCTGTGGTTACCTAACTGAAGTTGCTGAAGTTCATTTGCCTGACACTATTATAAAAATGTTTTTGGTGTTGATTTAAGCTCTATTATACTACTTTATGCAAAAGTTATGTGGTTTTGTCTAAAGCTTTGTGCTCTTCTCCATGTAGAAATTAAATATAAAGAAAGAAAGAAAATACATTTGACTTGTGGTGTATGGGTATTTCTCTAAAGTGTGGCACCAATTCTTAAGATAACAGCTGGAAACTGCTACAAAATCAGTGTGCACACAAGTGCTTTAAAATAGTTTCTCAATGTCACACAATAAGCACTTTGCAACTGGCAAAATATAGCTACTGTAAATACCTGGCAAATAAATGTTGTAATAAAACTTTCTAGAAAAAAAAGCATAAATCAGTGAAGATCCCAACATAAATAAAAGTAAAGAGAGTGTGTAGTTAAGGTTAATACTCATAACTTACTCTGTCCCTTTGATTGCAGCATTATGCTTTCCAGTGAAGAGGGCTTCATTAGCCACTCTCTCCTGGATGAGAACACGGGTGTGTTCATCAGTCCCTGTAACATCAAAACAGGATTTTAACATTTAAACATTAGTGATAATTCATAGTGATCAATCTATCAGTGCTAACGTTACATTGACAAGCTGAAGCACTAAGAGTATGTTCTCTCAAAATATCAGCACTGGTAAAAGAGAAATAAAATCGCTTTAATTCTAATTTTCTTAAGTTTTGTAACTTTATCATAAAACTACTAAACGAACCGTCTGTTCAAAAAAAGCAGCGTTAACAAGCTGATGTACTGCATTGATGTTAGCTCAATCTGATCCGTTATAATGATTAAACATCTTTTAACAGCAATTCACAAAATCGTCTCATCTGTTTATATTGTTTGAACCTTCAACAAGTAAGCCGTTTACTTGATTTTAAACAAGTACAATTTAACCACAATGAACAACGTTTTTCTCTGAGGTAGCCTACTTACACTTGAAATCAGCCGCGTCGCCGCTTTCTGCCATTTTTCGAATCTGACGACTCCTCTCCCGTGCCCTCATGGGATAGTGAAGTGTCCATCTAACGCCTACTACAGAATTCGGGTGTTTACAATGAGTGAGATTAGCCCATATTAGCCTGCTGTATTTACTCCTCGTTTACCAACAGGTTTTGTTTAATGGAGAGAGTCACAGAATTCGTGTTTTCAACATATTTCCCACAGGGTTCCCACGGGTCATGGAAATTCTGGAATATCATGGAATTTTAAAAGGTCTATTCCAGACATTGAAAGTCAGGGAATTTTATATATTTTTTTGTCCAAGTCATGGAATATCAGGGATTTTTGTTCGTCAACTCCATTAAGTACTCGCGTGCTGTGGTGTAAACAGCGTGTACAGACAGCCGCGACTCTGACACGCTCGAGCCCTGAATTGAGTTTCTCTCTGGGTCTTTCTTGCGCCTGAATGGGCAAATACATACAAAGGTATAAAAAACCCGTCTTGGCAAGTAACTTTGTAGCTTTAACAATGATTAATCTGTATTTAATTTTTACAGTGGAGTACATGCACCCGTTCGACCGGCCATTTTTTGTTTTTATTTTAGAGCATTTTCTGTTCCGTGCACACAAACTGCACTGCAGTCATTTTCTCAAATACCATTTGTGTGGAAATATTACATTATTATTATAATTAGTCTGTAAACGGCCATTAACAGAGGCCAGAGATGCTGAGGACGGACGCTAAGAGAAGAAAATACCATAACAGGCAGAACAAGATTCATTATGAGCGAAATATAGTAATCCTAAATATTGAATTTTAGATGAATGTTTCTGAGGGGAACTGGTTGTTTTCAGAAAAGTTTACATGGCGTTTTCTTTTCATCTTGCCTCTGTATAATACATTTAAATGAGTGTTAACGCGCAGTGTTTACAGCGGCAACCAAGGAAACGCTGTATCACTGTTCCATAGGCGCCACCTGCTGTCAGAGAGTGAAATTGCGTCTCATTCAGCCCGGCTGCTGTTTCCGTTTCACATAGCATAATTTCACAAAGCTAAAGTCACACCATTCTGTTTTTGCTTCAGATTTTGAAATTATGCAGTCTAAAATAAATCAAACATTACTTTTTTTTTTTTTTTTTTTGATTGATTCATGATTAAAATGCAGCGGTTACCTTGCCACTAATCTCAAATGGCAATGAAAAATCAAGGTGCAAGTGCAACGCAGAGTTAAGAATATGCAAATGTTATTTTATAAGTAATTACTCAATTTCTGTACCTGAACACCTACAAACATAAAAACTGAAGCAAAATTTAATTTCTATCTTTGTGCTATATATTTAATTTTGCTATTACTTGCAATTTGTTCATTTGTTCTTATTTACTGGCTGTCACTTATCTTTAATTATATTTGAACTGTATATTAGTTAGGCTAGTTTTTTTTTTTTTTTTGCTGTGGTATTAACATTGAAATCGAGAATTGTAAAATTTTATTGGTATCTAAAATATTGGTGTCAAGATTATTTATTAGAATACAAAAATCTAAATTGATAAAAGCAACTATTTTATTTTATCTATTTTTTGTGGCAAGGCTAGTGAAAATATTAACAGGGCAAGTAATAATTTTAACCACTGAAAAAATCCTTAGCATTGAGCCCTGGGCTATTTTTTCAGCTCCATTTTATTCCCTTCCCGCTTGTCATCTGGCAGTCACTAAGTCAAATGCAGTCACCTGGCTGTACCGGTTAACTAAGGCAAATATGCCAGAAATTTTTAATTTTTAGGAGCTTTGGCTACAAAATGACCTCTTCAAAGACCGAGTTTAAAAATAAAAAGTATAAAAAATATCAAAGAGAATTTAACGGTAAAAAGCAAAAAAATTGCTCCGCACAACATCGGACAGTTTTTTCCATTCATTATAGATCATGGAAATTCAGCTTTTTAGTCAGTGAAAGTCAGGGAAAAGTCAGGGAATTTGACATTTGACTTAGAGTGGGAACCCTGTTGCCATTTATGCAGGTATGTTGTTGTTTTGTGTGCAGTCTTTGTGATTAATTTCATGTTATGGTTATTCTTTTGTCTTATGTTAGCATATGCTAAGCAGATTAATTCAATATATTTTCCTTTATGAAATCACTCCCTCAGTTCACTTCCTTCTGAGCCGAGAGAAGGTTGTCTCGTAGTTCATCGAGGCATTAAACGTGTTGTTTAATGGAGAGAGTTACAGAATTCGTATTTTCAACATATTTCCCATTTATGCAGAAAATAAACACAGTGCCAAGCAGTGAGAGGTCTGAAGTTTCTTTATTGAGTGACATCAACACAACGCAGAGTGGATTCTCCCTACCTGGGACCCATTACAATGGTGCCGTGACCTTTTAAGGAGCCATCCAAAGATCGACGCCTGTTCGTTCGCCATGGAAAGCTGCAGTGACTGGTTTTAGGTGTAGCGTTTGAACCAATCAGACACAATTTTCTCATTAGATTTAACAAATCAATGAATCATTAAATTAACAAATAATCACAGACCCCTCACCCAATAAACATACTGGGTGCCAGGATGTCTGTGAAGGACCCCAGACCCCTGGTTGCCATGGTAACCAGGACCACCTCAGCCAGATCAGATAAACTTTACGATCTAAAGGTATGCAGATAGAATCTTCTCCCCTACTCAATTCTCTCTAAAACAGACACATATTGCTATAGGAAATAACTTCTTTCATTAATTCATAGACGGATTTTTCTTTGACCTTCCTATCGCACATACTCAGGTCATTGTGTATATTATTACTGTTCTTGTAATTTGTCTTTTGTATTGTATACTGTGTTATGCATGCTTATGATAGAAACACTCGTTCATGAAACCTTACATATACCATGTTTGGTCTCTATGAATTTGTCTTCGGATGATCGAATTGACGGTGTATATTATATGTTTATACCTATGCAACATATTAGTGTTCTAAGAATCTTTAGTAGGTTTGCATCAACAAGCCAATCGAATTGCATATGCAAGTTACCATGCTTGGAGACAAAGAGTCGTAAACTTTCCCTCCAAACGTGAAAGTCACCATTGGTTCTTTGACCCCAAGAGGTGTGACCTCCACAGAGTTCAAAAGGCCTCACTTCAGTGACCCGCTAGTTTTTGTACTCTCTTCACTCGTCTCTCATCACCTTCTCGTCTTCTGGTGACTAAGTCCCAGGGCCGGTGCAACCGCGCCTGGCAGGACCCGGCACCCAGTCTGCGGTTATTTTAGATCCTAGGAGGATGTGAGCTCCTCAGCAACCCTTAAGTTTTGACTTTCCATTCAACCAAAGATCCTCGGATCTCAGCAGATCTCTTTCTTAGCTCTTTTTCACTTTCTACCTGGGAAGAAACTCCCAATCACCATCGAGTCAGGACATCTTTGGAATTCATCACTCTTCAACCCGGAAGAACGTGATCGCGAGTCCAAAACCTTGAAACCATCAAGACTTTCATCCGAGACTGCATATGGACACTCGGTCAACGACCAAGGCAATGCAAGTATCGTACATTTAACTAAACGAAACAGAGGTTTAGTATAAGCTATAGACCCCGTTATAAACGGCGCTGATGGTTTTACTCAGGTGGTTAACTGACTCTTTTCATAGCTTCATTCTCTGGTTTCCTGATGGTTTCATCCATCAACTCTCATTTGCCCTTTCCCCATGTATGAGTGATTGTATGTTTGTTTGTTTGTTTGTTAGACTAGTTTGTGTTAGTGTTTAGTTAATAAAACCCTTGTGCACAAATTACATGAGTTTCTGATTCTGCCTTGCAAATTAATGTCCCTTTACAATTCCGATCCTTGCTACATGCTCCAATGCATTAATACTGTAGGAAGGATACACTGAATGTTTGCTAGACGAACAGATTAGTTGATGTAAATTTAATTTTGCTACAGTTACTACTGGCAGCTGATATAAATAATTATAATTAATCATAATTAATTGTAATTGTTTATATACATTTCCCTTTTGAGCTGATTTGCTACATAGGTATTTTCTCAAGGACCGAAGGACTGTCTTACGTGAAGTAAAGTGGACTATTTTTTTTTTCAGAAGATACATCAACTTGAATTAAGACTTTTAACTAATTAATTTGCTGTCTGATTACTGTTATCAACTTATGCTGCTCAGAACAATATTTCTGTTTGTTTATTGTTCTAAAGTTGAAGTTGACTGTTACAATACAGAAACATGGCAGAGGGTGTTAGTAACTTTACTGAGGAGGTGAACAACAACGAGACGTTTGACAAATGTAGCCAGTTTGGTAGGGGAAGGGGTCTTTTCAGAATACCTTCTGAACCTAGGATGCCAGGGTCTACTAGCAGGGCATTTGATACACCCATTCTGACTTCCATAAGATATGTTAATCGTGCCATGGCAAGTCCAGTTAACCAAAATCCAGATTTGAGTTTACTCATCAATGAAATAGCTGAAAAATTGGTACAGTCCATTACCGCTCAGCTATGATCTGACAGAAGTCCACACTGTAGTAATTGTGAACAGCCAACTGAGATGACACTGTCTAATGTCAAACTAGTGATGCCATCAGATGCAAAAGAGCCGCCAATATTTAGGGGTGATGGCTCAGATAAACTCACTGTACAAGAGTGGGAAAATCTCATGTCCCTGTATCTGAGAAATCGTGCTATTCCAATTCATGAGCAGTCGCAAGAAATATTGGATAGGCTAATGGGGAAACCAAGTGATGTAGTGAGAATTAAATTGTGGAATTACACATCTGTTGACTGCACCAATAACCCACACTTGATTTTTGACATTTTAAAACAGCATTTCAGCACAATCACCTACTCTAGTATGCCCCTAGCCAATTTTTACAATACTTTACCGATGCCATGGAGTATTGGATCAGGCTGAAAAAGACAATGGATGTTGCGAAGGAATGCTTGGAGAGGCAAGGCTGGAGCATTTGTGATCCAAGTCCATTCAACAGTATCTCATTGTAGACAGGATAACAGATGTCTGAAGTGCTTAACCCCTGGGTGTTGGAAAAAGGACTGCCCTCAGCGGGCCGATCATCACCAACATCATTTGAACAGTGATGCTAGCAGACCATCTCACCAGTTAAACTAGACAGCCCATGTCAGGGAAGGGGTAATGTGGGTATGGATGCTAAATCCCTTCATGAAGAGTGCAATCTTGCTCAGCTATATAAAAAAAAAGTGTAATAGTGCTCCTAAGGGGACCAGGATAGTTGTACAATCCAGTCAAAAAGTTGAAGCTTTCAGTAGCCTTTTCTATGTTCTTGGGGATGTTTCTATGTAACATCCTTTGTTTGTCTGAAACATGGCTCACGCCCTCGGTCCCGGACACTGCTGTAACGCCGTCTGACAACTTTTCTGTTTTACGGATGGA
>JAFVLL020025959.1:0-38600 GCA_021397915.2 Tor tambroides | reverse complement strand
CCACAGATGACGAGGAACTGTTTATTTGGCTTCATGCAATTCCCTTTACAGTTTAATAACCTGGAACATAATGGCATCTGCCAACAATCAGAAGGGAGAATGCATGGAAATAAACACTGCTGCTTCCTGGTTTTGTCAAATGCTCTCAAATTTGCTCTGCTAGACGTTTTCTTTTGTCTAGAATTAGATTTTCTAGGATGTTGAAACTATTTCAGGCCATGCACAGGAGTATTACTCATACCAGCTGATAATTTTATTTTATCGCCAGAATTTAACAAATTATATTTTGACAGAATGAAAACTTCTAATTTGGCATGAAATGAACATTCACTCTGTCTGTTTTCATTTTATTGTTATTTTTGGACTATTTTTAATCAAAATGTCAGTCTTTCTTAAACAACAAACTTCACTTTTTTACAGTCAGCTGCAAGTTTCAGATCTGCCTCCATCCAACTGCAAAAAAAACAATGGATAGAACGATGTCTCCACCCTAGATTTTTTTTCTTTTCCGTTTTTGATCATTTAACTCATATGGAAGAAAATAAGTCATTTCTTCCAAATTCATAACGACTTAAATGCAACAAATTCACACAACATTATTAACATCATATCATTGCTCTTTCATAGCTCAGGTTATACTTTTTGTTTCTCCTAAAATTTCTTTAGGATAGATAAAAATAGACAAATAAAACCGTTATTTGAGTTTTCTTCTTAAACTACAAACAATTGTGATCATTCAGATCGTTTTGGTTGTCGTACTCTTTTTCATAATAATTATACAGAATTTTACATATCAACTGAAAAAGGTGTAGACTGAAGTGTTAGCTTTTTTACCTACCCTTTTTTCATAATAAACATAACTTCCACTATACTTAATACGAACTTCACACCTTTCGTAAATTAATACAAATGCTTCAGGATTTCATTAACACATATATTACTCAAAATGTTTTTTTTTTCCTTGTTCCTTTCTAAAATGTATTATTTAAACCCTTAATTCCTTGTCATGCTTATTCCAGAGTTTCACCTCTTTAACAGACATGTGTCTATTTGTTTTAATTTGACGTATCAGCAATTTAGTAACATCAATGTAGCGTGGTTTCACAAGCATGTCGTTCATGGTTTGCAGGCTTCCAGCTGGTGTTTTCTGAATTTGCTGCAAAACAGATCTTCATTTCGGCACTTGTACGCTATAGATCTATACTTTGTAAATTTCAGACCTGCTTTTGATCTGCTAAGTTTCCTGTAATATAGAATAACTGGATGTGAAGGTTTGGGCATTTCTAGGTGGCAGAGTACTTTTCCATTGCTAAAACTTGTGCCAGATGAAAGAACAAAAGTAAAACAGATGTAGACAATCATGTTTTGGAGCGTTTGAAGTAATATAAGGTTAGCAAGAAGATGCCATACATGCACATGTGGTTACTTTTTTGACTTTTCACATTGATTGAAATAGACTTTCTAACCACTGTATGAATGCAGAAGGATTTGACAAGTCTTAAATCAGAAAAAAATGGAATATTTATGGCTTATGATAGAGATATCAGTCATTAGAATGTCTAAACTCTTTATTTTTGTGTAAATGCATATTGTCATGAATGCTTATCCACAGTGTTTGATATACATTGTTTATTGAACCTACTTGAATACAGTTCTTTCTGTTAATTTGTTTTTAATTTACAGGGAACGGGAGCCAGCTATATATTCAAGTATATTATTTTCCTCATCAGGAGAAAGTTTATTAAGGTAAGATTATACTATATAATATGTCACAAAGTGTTGCATGTGAAACTTGAGAGCAAGTTTAATCAAAGCAGGTCAGATCAGTGCAAGAGTGCCTTCTACTGGGCAACAGAGGAATGCGAGATTGATATAATGTTTTGTCTAAATTATTTGTGTGCACATAAGAGGTCAATTTTATCTTCATAATTCTTTTTATGAGTTTTGAATGTAAATTCTAAAAAATGCTAAATCTAGTCAAATCTTTATTTTCTGTAAATTATTAGTTATTAAGACAAATTCATTTTCAGCTGGTAAATAATGTATTTTTATATGTTTACTACTCTAATAGGTTTGATCCAGAGCTCAACACACTCTTCATTTAAATGCATCTCTCCTAATTTATATGCAGTTTGGATCCACAAAACTGTTCAGAAGCAATACCACTTTAACAGACAGCATTGTTGAAATGATTACCCCCCAAGCTTTCATAGTGAGAGGGCTGTAATTGCATTCCTGTGCAATGTTAGCCCATTCTTTGGCTGTGTGTGGACCCTGATGACCTGTGAGATGTATATAGTAAACAGTGCTTGCTGGCCGTATGGCACGGCTCCCAATCAGGGCTAGTGTCCAGACCCCTGCCGTTCTGTTTGCAAGATTATCTGCCGTCATTTCTCACCAAGCCCGGCGTTACTGCGGCGGACCACGAGTTTTATTTTGAGTCAGAAAGTCATCTTAAAATAGAAGAACTTACAATTAAATGTATAATAATAATAGTACAAATTGCTAATTAATTTAGTTAATTGTTGAATTTAATAAATGTTAAGGACATTTTGAGTAGTTAAAACCTTACTTATTTTGGTTAAAGCTTAAGAAATTTTAAAGAGGTGTGTGTTTAGTGTATAATTCCAATAAGTCGAGATGTTCTAAAAAAATGATTGAAAATTTGATTTTTTTTTTTTATCTGCTCATAGGTTTGCCGCTCACTTTTGCGATTAGTGACTCAGACCTTCGGATAAGGGTTACCTGTGGTGCTCCACTTCTCCTTTCCCAACAATGTTCCCAATATCTCCGGCTAAATCACATTCCTCCGCCATCGTCACAATGGGAGAACTGTTTGATGCTTAGTCTCTCCCTCTCTCGCCCATATCTCAGGTATTCCCCTTACTTAGGAACCTGAAGCACCCAGACCTCTCGTAACCTCTGTCGCTATATCACTTTTGAGCTTAGGAGAAAAAAAAACGCCTTTCATTTATATATAATATAAAGTAAAAAATAAAGTCAATCAAGAAAAAGAAAGAGTGTTTTATTGTAAAAAATAAGTACTATAGAAACTCACAAAGGTCGGGATTCACCGTAAATGATATTGAGATGGTCAGTGCCTTAACTTTGTTAATAATTTAAAGTAATATCATTTCAACATCATAAAAGCAGAACTGTCAATAAGCGTAAAAAATATTTTTGTTGGTGCGCTCTATAAATTTGCCCCCAAAAAAGAAACCTTTTCCGGCTCAGGGGGATGAAGTCCAAAACAAAACATTGCATGATAGTCTTTAAGTAGTTCCATCTGTCCAGCAGAATTTCAGGCTAATAGCCTGTGGCGCATCAGTCCGTTCCCTTAACTCCCGCAACCTGACTCTGTCCTATTAAATCTCTCCACTCCTCCAAAACAAAAAAAAAACATAACAAACAAGTGAATGAAGGAGAAAAAGATCTTGAGCAGACCTAAGTCAACTAAATTGTGATAGTGATGATGATGGCGGTGGGGATGATGAAGCTCGAGCCCTAATTAAGGAGAAAAAAGGACCTCAGGCACTCAGTGATGTGGAAAAAAAGGGCTCATCATTGTGGTGTATTTTTTTAAGGACAGCTCGCTCTGTGAGCAGATGACTGCCGCTCACCTTGCCACGGGGTCTGCGTGAGATTGGTTCATTGTCAAGGATTTTTTTTTTACCCATGATTCCATATGGTATGGAGTGGGCTACATGTTGCCCAACATGCCAGTGCAAATGTTTTCTCAATTAGGTGTCTTATCTCCGGTGAGTGCACTAGCATCAGATGAAGCTTGCTGACAGCGTAATGGCAGCTAAAACCTCGGAAGGCTCCATCAAATGGCAGCTCTGCTACGACATCTCGGCCAGGACTTGGTGGATGGTAAGTTGGCAGCGAATGAAATTTTTTTTCTTCTTCTTGTTCTTCTTTTACCTTTTTTTTTTTAGGTAAAACTTCCCTCCATTTTTTTTTTCCAATGCACACACAACACACTTAGTTTTTTTGAAACTCCGCTCTCTCTTCGGTTTTACGTCCAGTTGGTGGAAATGAGTTTTTTTTATTGTAGTTTCGTTCCACTTAATAGCTCCTCTGTGGGTCCTGTCACATTTGTCTTCTTTGTTTGCTCTTTAATGTGCTCCTCTTTTATTGTCCAAGATGTCAAAGAACAATTGACTGTTTTTTAAAAAAAATAAATAAATAACATCCACGTGGAAACAAAAGCTCTTTTGTCACTTTCGCACTAGTGACATTTCTCATTCATTCATTACTTTTCTGCTGTCAGTCCGTATCCGTAAACGAGACATCCCGTGTGTGTGTGTGTGTGTGGGTTTCTCTTCACAAAGTCTTCCAAAGTTTTGCGCAGGAGTCCAAAGAAGGAAAAACAGGACAGATTCTTCGCATCGATTCTTTTAATCCCTTGTTTACACTGAGGTTTTGTGGTCCACGCGCGGTCGCTCGGTGCTCCGCTCCTCGGCTATGACACTCCGTCGCTGCAATTAAAGCATGAAGAGGAGAAGAAGGAAAAAAAACTCCAAAGTGTTCTGGGACAAGACAGACTCTGTGCCGGGGCAGATTAACTTGCTTGTTGTGGTCAGTGAGGCCAGACAACCTTTGACATAACTGTCGCTCCACGAGAAATGAGGAGAGGTGAAAGTGGGAGAGGGGAAAAAAGACCGGTTTGTAGATCGCAGCGAGATGAGGAGGGGTAGGGATTCACAATAGTCTATTGTGGCCAGCAGTTACAAATGAGCCGGGTACATGAAAGGCTTTCCAGAGCGTCCTGGGTTCATTAGGCATTGATTCATTAGCCCGGCTTGAACTTAAACAGCATTATTGCCTTCATTATTATAATTGAGATTTTTTTGAACAAACCAGCATGGTGTCCGAAAGAACTTTTTGTTGTTGTTGTTGTTGTTGTTGTTGCACACACTCCTTAAATACAAGGTAGCTGTGTTGCGCTGGGACAATAACTTATTATTTCCCAGTTAGGGGAGCATAAACTTTAGATGTCAGATTGTGTCTCCCCCCTTCCACTTTTCCCCTCTAACCCGGGTCACACAAGCTTGTCTCTCTGTGTGACACTGCTGTGGAAAGTTTTTTTTACTGGCTTTATGGGAAATTACTTGAGCGCCAAGATTAGAGGAAGAGAAATGTTAGATTCTGGTATCTGTGTAAAGGGCTTAATGGGATCGGTGCATTTTCTGTGAAGTTGAGGGTGGTAATGTGTATGAATTCTTCTCTGCGATACACACTGTGGCACTGTGGGAATGTGAGCTTGGGGACTTTTTTTTAATCCCTTTAAGTTTTTATTTAATTAGAATTAAATATATTCTAATTTTGGAATTTTTGTTAGTAGTTCTATTTTGTGTTTTTAAAAATTTTTTAAATGTTGATTGTAAATTGCACTTTCTGTTTCATTTGGATTGCAAAGATAACGGAGAAAATAGATGCATGACTTTTTTCACTTTTTTCATGTTTTACAACTTAATAACAACTTAACTTTTAAAATTAATTTGTTGCTGTGAAATCTCAATATATTAGTCTTTTAAAACTTTAATGCTAAAGTATATTAGAATATTAGCGTTTTTGTCTCTCTTTAGATAAAATGATTTAATATGATTTGAAATTCTGAAATCACATTTTAAATGTAAATATATTGCATGGTTTTGCTTGAAATGTTATTAGAATTTGAAATATAGGTTAGTGTTTTTAAATTGTTATTAGTTATAGTACAAATGTTTTTTGTAATGCAACATGTGGCCATGTTTGGATCAGAAGATTTTGCATGCATTTGTACTTGGTATATTATATTTCAACACATAGATCAAAAGTAGTGTATTTTAAATTTGTGCAAAAAAAATTAAATTGTATAAAATAGAACTTAATATTAGTGTCCCCCCCCCACCACTTACCCTGTTTTTCTTCTTTGTATGAATGAAAACCTCCTGCTGATCTTACTTAAAAATATCATTCAATATTTTAATTTGATAAAATAAACACTTGGTTTGGGAATTAATTTGGTCCTTACATTACATGGTGGTTTTATATATTTGTAAAAGAACAGTGAACAAACAATATTATTCTAGTATTATTACAGTGTTATTCTCTCTATGGTAGCTTCTGTAAGGTCTTTTTTTATTTCAAAGTGAATTGTAGTGAATTGTAGAAACTCAGCCCACCTTTTCTTTACCCATTCCTGCTTTCTCAGTGCCTGAAACATCCAGACAACAAATATGCCGCTATTTACTTTTATTCAAAAATGTGAGCTTTTATTAAAATTATATCTGTGCGTAATGTAATCTTTCAGTTTTTTACTGTTGTCAGATCATGTTTTGTTTTTCAGTGGCAGTTACTCGTAAAATTAGGATAATTTAAAAGTAGCAAGATAGTAATCATCCAAATCCATTATTCTAAAGCTTATGTAATTGCATGTATACATTGTTTTACATTACCTGCTGCAATTAACACCATTTGTTCTCCTGAGGTGCTTTCACTTTTGGGGCGGACCAGAACGGGAGTGATGTCCACTCACTAGTGCGCTAATGCTGCAATGATGGGATCCTTTACCACCTGAGGGGCTAATGGGATTTTACCCTCTGTACAATTGGCACTTCTCTAATCTGCTTGTCAGTGAGCAGACACCCCCGAGAGGCACAAAATTTGAGGGCGAGAGTCGGAGGGAATAGGTTGAGGGCGTAGAATCATTATATGATCGCTGCTGTCAGGGTCCACTGGCGTACGCCGCCCGCAGCTCTAACGTCACCGATCAAATTAGGTTCAAAGAGAGACAAAAACACTGTCCTCGGTGTTAATTCTCTTCGCACGTGCCGTTTAAATATGTTTGACTTTTGAGGAGAACTTTATAATTATAACGTGATATAATTGCGTCCAGCGTGTTAATTAAAGTCTTAAGGCGACCTTGAGCGTATGTAATGGAAAATAAATGATTCATGATTTTGCGATTATTTCTTTTATTGGATTTAGATTATTAGAACTTTTTATAGAGATGAGAAATGATGTTTGATTGCTTGCGCCCGTCATTTATTTATTAATAAATCAAATACTGATAAATCATTGAACACACACTGCTAGCACAGTTTAGTTGTGTATTTTTATATGGAATAATAGAAACCTTCTTACGTTTTATAATGAATCACCATGCAGTGAAATAAGCAAAATGTCATAGTTTATTAAAACAACTCACAGCTGGAGTTTTATTAGGACTTTTGTTATAAAAGTAGTTCTACTTTTAGGTTAGGTTTTAGGCTTACACACACTTTATAACGCAACAAGCGCAAAGACCACTTGACAAATCTATCATGGCATTTTGTTTTACACAACGTCCCATTTTTGCCGCCTGTTGTCCGGGTAGTGTGTGTCACGTCAGAGTGGAAGATGTTTCTAATTTGGCCTCCACCGTGGACTACGGAGAAATGATTAGAGTGGAGGAAATTGGAGGATTAAAATTGTCTGCTTGAACTTCCTGAGCACTGCATGCTCTCTCAGTGTCTCTGCTCTGGGACTTCCAGGCTGAGCCCTGAAGCGAGGGAGCAGCTTCTTTATCCCACTCGCTCAGACCTCCAGAGCTGGGCTGGTGCTTAGGGCACACACTGAGCGTACAGTGACTCTCAATCTGTTAATGTGCGCCACGTTACCAGCCCTGAATGACTCACCACCCACCTGATGGAGTCGGAAATTAATTTGTCAATGGGTGACAGAGCAGCACCTTTAAAAGAGCAATTTAGAGCTATATATATATATATATATATATATATATACTGTTTTGTTGTCTAGATTTTTTTAGTTACTCTAACTTGCGTTATGAAGTTGTTTCTAACTTTTAGAGACATTCTGCTTGACTTAAGCAAAGTCTCTAATATCCGTTCATATGTTTAATGTCTTTTGTAGAAAATGTGCCTGAGGGTGTCTTTGCCTCTTTTGTAATGTGATGTATATCTGCTTCATGAGCCTAGTGTTTGATGCCCAGTTCCAAGAGCTCATTTTGTTACTTGTTTTTATCTTCTGATTATATTTATGCATATATATTTCCCCCCTCCACCCCATATTAAAACTGCCAGAAGCTGTGAAATGCATGTTCGAATAAATTAATGCAGTGATGGGCTCTGAGAATATTGACAGGTGAATTTTAGCATTCTCTGAAGCTCGCACTTGGCACGCAATTGTTTTGTTGGCGTTCCATCAAGAGATGCGAAGAAACGAGGATCAGATTTGGACGTGGCTCTGTGTCAAAAAAAAAAAAGGAAAAAGAAAACAACAGAGGAAGTAAAGGAAGCTGAATTTGGAGTCAGTTCAAGATATTAACTGAGAAACCTTTGTGTCTTATCAAATATGCTGGACCGTTTTGCAGTGTTTTTCAAAAATAGGTGCTTCATGTTGGATTCTCACTGTTGTCGTTTTTCAGAGAGACGTACTTTCTCATGAAAGTTTTAGAAGAAATTACATCAATGACTATTTTAAGAAGCAGGATTTAATTATACCCTTATATATATATATATATATGTGTGTGTGTGTGTGTATAAAATTTACAAAATATTTTTTTCTATTTTTTGTCTTTAAAATCACATATATAAAATATTTTATGCATGTGTGTGTGTGTGTATATATATATATATATATATTTATACGTAGTTGTTTGAGCTTTACATGCCTTTAATGTCTTGCTCTGTAACGCATTATACACATTATGCATATTAAATGTATAATGTGCTACATTTCTCCATTATAGCGACTTGGACAGGTTGATGGCTGTTCCCAGTGGCTGGGTTGTCACTGCTATGTGACACCTATACCCTTGCCAAGGCCAAATGGCCTTTTCTAAGCATGTAGAGCGAGCGCTAAGGACAATTTGGCCCAACTGCCACAAAATAGTCCTCCCCGTACATGCAAAGTGTCTGCGTTCATCTATATTTGACCTGATGCTATTGAAGCTGTTTGTGAGACGATTCGTCCCATTGTCTCACTTATACCTTCCCTACCTCCCCCTCTTTTCGATCTAAGCCCGTCTCTGTGTGTCTATGCTGTGGAATGAAAGGATCAATTGTGTGGAAGAGATGCGTGTGAAATCCCTGCTGTCTAGTGGGGGTTAGGGGTCGCTATGTGAGAAAAAGGACCCCTTTCTATTCCTGGCATGGCTCTGTGTGGAACGCCACTCTCGGCAGGGCAGTCCCCCTCCCCGTCTCTGTCGCTCTTTTGCCCAAGTCCCTCACTTTTCTCGTACTCTCTCGCTCTCTATCTGCCCCTCTCTCTTTCACTCCCTGGAGATCTGTGGCTACTGGCCAAGACAGCTGGGTCTTTGGGCCAGTCTGGTGCCTTTTTCTTGTCTTGTTTGGGACAATAAGAGTGAAGATGCTCCCTTCAGATGCTTCTTTTCACTCTTAAAAATAACATTTATTTATTGGGATCTAAGGTTCTGTGAAGAACCTGTAATATCAATGGAATCTTTACATTTCACAAAAAGAAGTGGAGAAAGGTTCTTTAGATTTTTAAAATCTTATAACTAAGAAAAAATGGTTATTTTAAAAACAGTTTGCTGAAGGGATCTTTGAGGAACCAAAATAGTTATTTTAAGAGCTGTTCAGTGAAAGGTTCTTTAGGGAATCAAGAATGGTTCTTTTAAAAACAGTTTGCTGAAGGGTTCTTTGAGGAACCAAATATAGTTCTTTTAAGAACTGTTCAGTAAAAAGTTCTTTGGAGAACCAAAAATTTGTTTGAGAACAATTCACTGAAAGGTTCTTTGAGGAAACAATAATGGTTCTTCTATGGTATCACTATTAAAAAACTCTTTTGGAACCTTCATTTTCAAGAGTTTATGAGAGAGATCCATCTTTTGGCTTTAATCCAGTAGAAATAGTTCATACTGGTGTGGCCACTTTTAGAGACCAATGACTGTTTGGATTTATTTTATTTATAACCAATTATGCGTGATGTAATGAAATCCAGTGACATTTTTCAGTGCAGATCTCCCTTTTTCCATATACTTCCATACTCTTTACAGGCTTGATGTAATGGTGTAGAAAGGCTGATATCAGCTCTTCAGGATGTCTTTTTGAGGAGTTTCTAAACCAGGTATGGATCGTGCCATGGCACTCAGCCATTCATCTACCAATTATGGCCTCAACCAAACACTCTCATCTTTTGCAGTTCGACGCACTTTTTTCTGCTCGTCTGTTTTCGTGTTCGCCAAGCCGCAATCATCAGTTTGTTTATAAAGTTTTCGCTGTCATGTCTCACTTGATACTCGTCTTTCCGTGAACGCAACGGTGGTTGTATGGATCTGTACCCAAGTATGCAGAATGCGTGTTTCTTGGGAGTTGTCTTTCTTTTTTTCTTTTTTTTTGGTCATGAAAAAAAGGAAACAGATTCCAAAAACACCATCTGGTATTTGGAGGGGTATTTTTGCGTCTGTATCTGTGTGTACGTGTGTGTGTTAGGGGGGTGAGAACTGATTTTTTTTTTTCTCTATAGCCTTTCTCTTGGTCTCCAGCCACCCACCGTTTTGCTGCCAAAAAAAGGTGTAAGTCGCCAATTGAAGGGGGGAACATGGGTAATATTTGTGGGTGCGGGGCTTCACTGGTATCACTGGATCATGGCCAGAGCTATTATCCCTTCTAGTCTCCAACAGCACCACCCCACTCACCTGCTCCAAAATATCTGACAAAGTGATCTCCAAACATTCAATTATTTGATTTATGAGCGCAGTTCTTTGCTGCTGAACCACACCTTCCACTGTGTAAGTCACAGTGCGTGATGCTTACTTGCAGGACTTTAAAAATTCTTAAAACTGAAGGAAGTCAACATGTACCTGACATTGCCATTTATCGTACTGGCATTCATGCTGAAAAGTGTTTGGGCACTTGAAAATAAATTGCATTGCATTTGATCATTTCAAGTGGTATTTGTAAAAATAAAAAATAAAAAAAGTTTTCTCAGAACTAAATCAGCTGATTTCAATGTGACTTTTAGTTGTTAAAAATAATTAAAAATAGTTAAAAATAGTTGTTAATTTGTTAAAAAATTTAAACCGTACATCTGGTGTTTTATTTATTTTTGTATTAAATTATTTTTGGAAATGTTTTGCTTAAAGTGTCTGTACTTTTTCATTTTAATTTATTAATCTTATTTTCAATAAATACCCTTTGTTTTGATGTTTTTATATAATGCAATGACATTCATGCAATTACATAATGTAAGCATAATATAAATGTAAAATTATAATACATTGCCTTCTGGTGTTTTATTTTAATATGCATTTTTAATTTTTTAATTTTTTCATTTATTTTTAAATTAATTACATTTAATTGAATTTAATTAAAATTTAAATCTTTTTTGAATTCTTTTGTTAAATGCATGTACTTGAAAAATGTTTTTAATTTCTATTTTAATATAAATATAATAATATTATGATATAAAATGAAACAGTGTTATAATATTATTAAGAAATATGTAAGGCAATAATATCCAAACATTTTTAAAGTGTCCAAATGTATAAATACAAATTTCCATTTCTCATTTTGGCAATATGAGCTCAGTCTTCACATCTCATTTTCTCTGTGGTCACATAATGCTTTGATTGTGGCATACTGGTGTCCTCTATACAGAATTAGTAATTTCCTCTGATTGTAAAGGACTTAAGCTGTGGCAGAAATTGACATGCAAGGGCTTTTTCCCAGCATTTTGGCCTTTTTTTTCTTTTTCAGTGGTTTAGTGTCTCACATGTGTCCTAGTTTAATTAGGACATGTTAGAAGAGTTTTATAGGAATTTAAAACTCATCTATCTGATGTAAAGTCTGATTTTACAATCAATCAGATAAGTGGATGATTACTGAAAATAAAATCTAGATTGCCACTTAATTCATTAAAAGTGTCTGACTGGATTAGGTGAGATTACTGACCAGCAAATGATCAGATATGAGTGTTGGGTGATGGTTGGGTGACGATACTGATGGAGACAGGACATACAGAGGACAGAGTGTGTGTCTGCATGTGAGAGAGAGACAGTATGGACAGATGTCACTGAAATCAGGAGATTAAATATGATAAGACCACCACTGCAATCACCTCTGCGAAACATCGCTTGTTGCCAGATAATGAGAGAATTGGCCTACTTTCATAAGGTCAGAGATGTGTCACTTGCACATAGTCTACCTGTTCATCCACTGCCCACCTGAAATTTTCAAGGGTGGAATGAATTACAAAGACACCCCCTTCATCTTTTTATATTTATTTATTTGTATTTTTTCCCAGGTAACTATATATATATATATATATATATATATATTTAAAATACTATATAATTAAAACATTCTGGGGTTGAATATCAGGTAAAAATAAATATAGCAATCATGATATGGGTCTGCATGTAAAAAAACTGAGCCCTGGTGTGTTTTAGTCTACTCATCCCACTCCGCCCATCTAATTAAATTGATTCAGAGCTGTGCCTTCCTAGCAGGGAGGCCCCATTACTTATGTCTGCCTGGTGCAGGGCACCTCATGACCCCCCTGAGCCTGTCGCCATGTTACACATGCTGCCAACAGGGGGTGCTGCTGACCCCATGACTCTGGGGAGGCTTAACAGCTGGTGGGGGCATCTCTGGAGGCCAGCATCCCTCCTAAAGGATGCAAGAGTCTCATTTAGGTTTACGCCATTTTGCATTTAAATGCTAAACCAAACAGGGGATAGACCTAAAGCGGTATCCGCATGGGTTGTCCTGTATGAGATGCTGTATTCCTGCCTAGATGTCTTGCTCTCCCCCTCTCTGGGCAGATTAAAGTAGGAGCCAGCTGGAGCCAGGGGACAAGCTGCCACAGGCCTCTCCAAGGTGACCCCTGGCAAAGCTGGCAGCACATCTGTAGCCCTGATGCATCCAGGAACTCTGTCGCCCCCTCTGCGGCCCAGGGATGCTGGCAGGGACAAGCCAGCGAGGGGGCCGGCTGTCCTCCTGCTGTCTGGCAAGGGCCACGCTGGAGGGCACAGGGGCGAGAGCTGGAATATGCTGAAGTTATGGCACTCATAAGTGCAGCATTTGGACTGGACCTGGTTGGACCTTCCGAGGTATCATTTTGTGCACATTCACACAGAGTTTGAGCTTGCCAAGTGTATATGTATAAGTCTTTCATGTCTGTTTTATAATAATAAAAAGAGCCAACAGAGGTTCCAATCTGCCCGGATAAGCAAGCCCACAGTGGACTCAAAAAAATTGGACCACACAGATTACCTCCTTTTTTTTAACTGGCACACTTAAAGGGATAGTTCACCCAAAAATGAAAATTCTGTCATCATTTACTCACCCTCAAGTAGTTCCAAACCTGTATGAATGTCTTTGTTCTGCTGAACACAAAGGAAGATATTCTGAAGAATGCGGGAAACAGAGCAGTTCTGGGAACTGCTGACTTCACGTATTTTTCCCTGCTATGGAAGTCAGCCATTTAAAACAACCTGGTTACAAACTTTCTTCAAAATGTCTTCCTTCGTGTTCAGCAGAACAAAGACATTCATACAGGTTTGGAATTACTTCAGGGTGAGTAAATGATGACAGAATTTTCATTTTTGGGTGAACTATCCCAAGGTTTGTTACATGAACATTTGCAGAATTGAGTGGATACTTCTTAAAAAAAAAAAAAAAAAACTTTTAAGAAGTTGAATGGGTAAAGCAGCAGTGTAGACCCATCAGCGATCCAGCTCTTGGGTGGCAGCCAGACCCTCTATCCCAGAGCCTAAATGTTGCGGTGTGGTCGGGAGAAGGTGAGGGCGTTGCCTTCCTAAGTGGAGACATCCTCTTGCAATCAGTTCGCCCAGCCGGAATCCTCCTTACTGCAAATCCAAGCCATCCGCTGGCACACTCAGGTCCCATTTAACTCTAATTGTTTCCATCTTCCCATGTCTAAATGTGCTTCCCCTGACAAAGATCCTCTTCTTTTGCTCTCGTACTCGTTGACTTGGAATATTCTACCTATCTATATAGCCAGGGCCGCAGTTAGTAATTCTTGTGCTTGCTACAAAACCTTCATCACAGGCCTACCGGTGTGATCGCTCGGTTAAATGCGGGATCATTTTCCTGGCCCCCCTCAAATGGGGGCCTGGGACAAAAGCTCCAGTTTGTGGCAACATTGATTCCAGGGACACAGTTAGCATTTCTTGGGCCTGGTAAAAAAAATGCATCACTCGCCTCCTAGCGTGATCGTTCAGTCGAAATCGCAATCACTTTCTGGGCCCCCGGAAACCGGGGCCCGAGACTAAAGTTCGGCAGCGACCTTTTTTAAAAATGTTTGCTTTTTTTTTTTTTTGCATGTTTTTCACCTTGAAACTGTTAGTTCCTTTTCATCCCATAATAAGAGGGTGAAATACCCTTTAAGTAGTAATTTTTTTACATACTGGTAAAATGGCACTAAATGTGTGCAGAGCAGGTGATGGCACAGGTGCGCCACTGTGGAGCGGCTGAAATCTGAGCTATCTGTGGGAGACTGGCCCTGATGGTCGACTGGGAGCATTAATGAACCAGATTAGGTGTCCCAACAGAGAGTGGGGGGTGGGAGGCAAACGGGCCTCTCTGTTCGGACGTTTTCAACCAACATCCAAACTCAGCGTTGCTGTGCCTTGCGTTAACATACGGAGAAACGTTTGAGAAGAATGAAAAGGTTTGTTAAATAATAGAGCAATGAAACGTGAGAGCCAGTGAAGCTTAGTGGGCCTGTAAATGACAGTCTGGACCTGCGTCCAGTCCAGCTGGAGATCCCTGGTTGAGCGGTTGCTCGCTTTGGCCAGAGCTAATTTGTGTGTCAGGTTGGTCTGGGCCTTGTCGTCCGTAAATATGAATGTTTCATGCTGTGGCATTTGGTACCCCCTACTGGTGCACCAATGAACTTTGCCCACTGTACATATGAGAACAATAGTTAATTTTCAGTTTCCTAAAACTTCCGGAGAGGATATTGTTTGTCTTTTTTCTTCTTTCTCAAGTTTAACCGTCATACATATGTATGTCTAAGCCCCTTATCCTTTAGGATAGTGGCATCATTATTACCTGACCTTTCCGTGGCATGCCTTCTCTCGCGTTTTGCCACCGAAACCTTTGCCAGATGGCGTCTTCGCTCACGACTCCATCGGCTGATTTCCTCTTCTCCTCTCCCCCTCGCTCAATGTGGTGTCAGGTAGACACTGTAAAAGAGGTGCAGGGGGATAGCTTTTCACCTGCTCCTTCTGTAGGACCCCTGCTGAGAGCAAGCTGTTCACCCAGTGCCCTCCTTCAAAAGGCACCGGTGCACTGACACACCTGTCCTCCTCTTGTTCCTCTCCCTGTTTCCACATTCAAGGTACATGGGCACATATTATTGAACATTGTATTAATAGAATAAGTGGTATAGATAAAACCTTTTAACGATTTTATAACGCTTTTGTTCTTCCCTCTTTATTTGGGGCTTGGTCTAGTTCTAGTTCACTTCACCTTTTGACTGACGTGAGTGTGAGTAAATGATGACAGAGTTGTAAGTTTTGGGTGAACTATTCCTTCAAGGTTTGCCCACGCCGCACTGCTTTTTTGGGAGGTAATAACACTTCTGCAGTGCTCCAGTACTGATTAGTTGGCTGTTGTCTGAGCTGCACCTGGAGAAAGTATGTCTGGAAGATCTCTTCAGAGAGAGGATGTTTATGATTTCTACAGGCTTGTATTGAGCGGGGTAACGGTGTATTGGAGCATGCGGTGGGGCAAGTACACGTGCAGGACTGAGAGAGAAAGGAGGGGAGCCAGTCATTGTTTAGTATCTTTACAGGACTGTAGCTAATAAAACTAAACTGGACCTGAGGGGAAGCAGCTGAACTTCCTGTAGCGGTTGTATTTATTTATTCGGAGGGTCCGTTTCAGGTCCCCTGAGCAGCCAGTAAACAAAGAGCTTTCCTCTGCTCCAGATTGCCTATTTTATTCTTATTTATTTATGATTTCCCTGAAACCACTTTAAGTTGCAACTTGATAGCTCCTAGCTTGTGAAAACGCCGGTTTCATCGAGATCCCTCCCAGAAAAAGACTGGCATGTCCCTTATTTCTTTTTCGGTCTTTTAATTCCGGCCCCTGGCCACTCACGCAAATAAATACCTTTCTTCTTAAACATACATTGGCTAATTAATCTATCCCATCTGCTTTTGTGCTCTACATCACTTCCATGACACAAAAGTTCCCCGAAACAGATTTGGCTTGCACTGCATTGATGACTCGGACACCATGGAGAAAACTGGAAAATAAAATTGAGCTGAATTCACTGTACAAATAAACCCAACCTGATGTTTATCTATTTTTTTTTTTTTTTACATGCGCCAAAAAAGATGTTAATTTCGCATAAAAGAAACTACTAATAAAGTCCCTTTTGCATCAAGCTTTTATGTTTATATTGTCGTTAAACCGATACCACCGGATGTTATTTTAATTCTTCGGTTTAGATGAAAGATCATTCTTAGTATTTAAAAATATGCTATTGTTTTCCTGTTGTTGAGAACAGATGATGCATCTGTGATCTTTGTGCATCTCTTGAGGAACGGCAGGTTTCGCAGACAGTTGTTGCTGGCTACTGGAACATCTGGTCAGCCAAATGAGGATTTGTCTTTATTCCCATCGGTAATGGGAGTGAACGGTACAGTTGTAATATTTAAGGGAAAAGTTGTTTTTGGAACTTTATTTAACCCTGAAAGGGTTGAAGGAACTTACTTCAGGGCTCGCAGTACAACATTCCCCGGACATGATAGAGATGCGTGGAAAAGATTATTGAAGGAAAAGGAAGTTAACTCTATCTTTTAATTTTAGAATGCTAAATATATATTAATATTTTCTCAGTTTAACCTACAAGCAACGTTACACATGTTGTGTCTCTTGTTAAAGCTAGGTGGGGCTATGGAGCATATTCAGTAGCCAGAGGAAATGTTTTTGATCAGTTCCAGAAAAATAGAAAGAGGAACACTGCAAGTATATATCTCCGTCATTTCCCTCTCTTTTTGATATGCAGTCCTCCAGCAGACCCAGAAAGTGGCCTCGCACAACTGTTAGAACATGTGACATCACTCTGGCGGCTGTTTCTTCCAGAGGCTGGGCCTGAATATTCATGATGAGTGTATTCCCATGGCCCATTGGCTCCAGCTGTCCCAATATCAACCAACACACATACAAACTAACTCAACCCAAACACACTTTTTTTTTTTTTTTAAATGCACACTCACACCACTGCTGGAACTTGATCTGTAACACTTTTAATACTTATTGGGTTGCCAAGTTTGGTTTTACAGTTTAGAAAATTGTATTTATTTATTTTTAATAGTTTTTTCCTTCATTTACACAGATTTTAACAAGCCATTTTGTGTAAATTTGTACCATTCAGAAAGAACAGATTACCAGAATACTGGTGTTCCTCAAATGCTGTTTTTTTTATCTTTTACCCTTTAATGTCCCCTCCTTGTGATTGTGAGGTCTTCTAGCCCCTTGCATCTGAAGGTGGTCTCCGCAATACCGTGCATCATGATTCATGCATGTCCTTCCATACCCACTCTGCCCTCTGCCGGGTCACTTAGCGTGTAGATAAGAGGCAGCGAGGGGTTGCAGGAGGCCGTAGCTGTAACCTGCTTATGAGTGATTTTGCCAGGCTGACAGATGGTGCTGGAGCTGTAGTCAGATGTGCCACATCCTTCACCGGTTCCCTGGCCCTGTCATAACTCCTCCAGATATACACTTGGCCTCTTTTGCCTGCCCGCGTACATGCCTGATCTCGCTGGGGACGGATTCAGTGCCAGCTGGGACTAGGACTCATTTTAATGTCCTCCTCGCTTTGATTTACAATATTAGTAGATCATTGGAGGTAATCAAAGTACCTTTTAAGACAAGTCGGGTCGTCAGGTGGCACATGTTTTTAGTCGCGCAAGTCCAGAATTGTTGGTCAAGATTACATTCAAATCAGGAGTATGTTTTGTCAACAATTTTGTCATAACATGAGCTATTTTAGCTATTTTAGTTTGCAGGGCTGATAGAGCAAATGCACATTCCGGAATTAAACTAACATACTTGAACTGTAAAGGTGTGGTCAGGTTAACGAATTACAGGCAAAATTTCACAGGCAAAAACAGACCCATTTTCAATTGCCAGTTATGTATTGATGCATAAAGCACAGCTCATACAGAAGTCCTTTACAAACCAAGCAACTTTTTGTTGGTCGGTGCGGTGAATTTATCTGACCAAATCTGCATCGGAAATCATAACACTTTTGCACAATTCCAATTGAATTTACTGGAATTCGCCTGTGAAATTTCACAGAGCAACAGTAAATGTGATTGCACCTTAAAATGGGGCTATAGATGGCATATTTGGGGCTATGTTTTCTTCCATTGTAATCTGCACTTAAAGGCATAGTTCACCCAAAAATGAAAATTCTGTCATTAATTACTCACCCTCATGTCGTTCCAAACCCGTAAGACCTTCGTTCATCTTCGGAACACAAATATACTTTTGATTAAATCCGAGAGATTTCTGACCCTGCATAGACAGCAACACAAATCCATGTTCAAGGCCATCGTTAAAATAGTCCGTAATTTTATGAAGCTACGAGAATACTTTTTGTGTGCAAAGAAAACAAAAATAACGACTTTATTCAACAATTTCTTCTCTTCCGTGTCAGTCTTCAACTTGCGTTCACAAGAGTACCATGACGAAACTTCCAATTGCACAGATTCCTATTGAAGTGACTGAAATTCGCCTGTGAAATTTCACACAGCAACAGTAAATGTGGCTGCACCTTAAAATGGGACTATAGATGCCATATTTGGTATTGCGTTTTCTTCCCGTTTGGTCTTCGTTTATTAGGGGGGTTATGCTGTCTTAGTAGGGATTGACTGCGATGCAGATGGGCAGTGATATATATTCTTTAACTTGGCATCGGCCTCTGGATTCAGGCGGTTTTGTGTTTTCTTTAGTCTGCTGCCTTCAGGGTTGAGCTCGGTTCATCAGTCATCGAGAGCAGGAGTAAGTTTGGCAAGAGATGGATGAACCAGAGGGAGGAGGAGGTTTACTAAAACAGGACCCGAGCCATGTGCTTTTCATTAACTTGTGCGGAAATAAGTGCTGACCCACTCCTTCGAGAGGGCACATCCATTTAATGCTGCAATGAAGAAAATTAGATACGGAGAGGGCTCAGGTAGCAGACAGAGCAAGAGATGGACCGTATGTGTGTACAGGGAACGGGTGGCGGAAGCAATCAAACGCACACGCGGTGCGTCAGCTTTATTGAAAGTGAAGCTGAAAACTAAACACTTCCTTTGGAATTCCTCTTTAATTTGTCCAAGTTCTGTGTGGTCTGCCTGGCCCGTCACCTTCGCTCCCTTGAGTTTAGATCCTCATGTTGTTGCGCCGTCACACTTTGCTCCTGCCGTATACAGTGAAACTCACGTTTCGTTTTAGCAGGTTGTGTGTCATGAATCCTGGTTCCTATAGACTACGTTTTGAATCTTGCTGTCAGTCATAAAGCTGTTGAAACACTAAAGACATGTTTCCAGTAGACAAAAAAACAAAATGACATGCAATACATGTTGAAGGGACTATACATCTGCCGTTAGAGACTCATTTCTTAAATAATATAATATTAATTCATTTACATATTGTAGTATATAAACAGTTGAAGTCAAAAGTTTACATACACCTTGCGGAATCTGCAAAATGTTAATTATTTTACCAAAATTAGAGAGATCATACAAAATGCATGTTATTGTTTATTTAGTACCTGACCTGAATAAGATATTTCACAAAAAAGATGTTTACATATAGTCCACAGGAGAAAATAATAGTTGAATTTATAAAAATGACCCCGTTCATTGATTCTTAATACTGTGTTGTTACCTGAATGATCCACGGCTGTGTTTTTTTTTTTGTTTAGTGGTAGTTGTTCATGAGTCCCTTGTTTGTCCTGAACAGTTCAACTGCCTGCTGTTCTTCAGAAAAATCCTTCAGGTCCCACAAATTCTTTGGTTTTCCAGCATTTTTTAACCCTTTTCAGCAGCGACTGTATGATTTTGAGATCCATCTTTTCACACTGAGGACAACTGAGGGACTCATATGCAACTATTACAGAAAGTTCAAACGCTCACTGATGCTCCAGAAGGAAAAACCATGCATTAAGAGCCGGGGCGTCAAAACTTTTGAACAGAATGAAGATGTGTACATTTTTCTAGTATTATTTTTTAGTAAAGCTACAGAAGATACTTACATGTTTCCCAAAAGACAAAACAAGTTAAATTTACCCTGATCTTCAAATCAAAAAGTTTTCACGCCCCGGCTGTTAATGCATGGTTTTTCCTTCTGGAACATCAGTGAGCGTTTGAACCTTCTGTAATAGTTGCATATGAGTCCCTCAGGTGTTGTCCTCAGTGTGAAAAGATGGATCTCAAAATCATACATTAACTGTTAACTGTTCAGGCCAAACAAGGGTCTCATGAACAACTATCACTAAACAAAAAAACACAGCTATGGATCATTCAGGTAACAACACAGTATTAAGAATCAACAGGGTCATTTTTTATAAATTCAACTATTATATTCTCTTGTGGACTGTATGTAAACATCTTTTATGTGAAATATCTTATTCAGGTCAGTACTAAATAAACAATAACAGGCATTTTGCATGACCCCTCTTATTTTGGTAAAATAATTAACATTTTGCACATTCTACAAGGTGTATGTAATCTTTCGACTTCAACTGCAACATCCACTTTCATATAGTTCATATTTTGTACCTCAGGGTCAATGAACTTGAGACATGAGTACGTCTGTCCCTCATAACATCTCATCCTGATTAATATGTTTTAAAATATTTCCATTAAATATTTATTAATTTTAGAATTTTGTTTAATTTTAATGTTTTTATCATATTTAAAATATATATAATTATTTAGAGCATTCATGCAAAAGGTGTATGTAAATTTTTGACTTCAACAAAATATTTATTTGTTTTGTTTTTAGATTTATTTTTTTATTATTATTTAAAGTATACAGCATCATCCTTCATATAGGCCATATTTTGTACCCGGTGTCAAATAACTTAAGACTGTACATCTAGGCCATTTTCATTCTGTGTTATATTATTATTTAATCTTATTTTGATGTAATGTTGTTATATTTATTAATTTTAGAATTATTTTCATTTTTATTTATTTAATTTACTATTTTATGCCTACAGTTAATTATTAAATAATATATATTTAATATTATATTAAAAATTTAAGTTCAATATTTTCAAATTAAACATTTGTCAAAACAAACATTTCTGCTGTTTAGATACAGATCTTCCCAGGTTGTCTGAAGCAGCTTAAGTTCTCCTACAGATGCTTTGATACAATATTTAAGCTCTTGCTGGACTCATACCAAAGAAGAGTATGAAACTTCAACTAAGACTGGTGTGAGACTGAAGATGTGTTGAATTGAGATGTGGAGACAGGCGCACCCTGTTGCTCTTCTCCCAACCCTCACTGGGCTGGGTGAAGTAAATGATGTTGTCCCAATTCTCCACCTGTATCCTTCATCCAGAGTTGAAGTCTTTGTAGGTTTTTACCCCTGCCATGTTCATTCATTTTACCCCAGCTCTGGCATGGCACCTCATTCATTTACCTGCTTATCCACCACTGCTCTTCGGGAGACGTCAGAAGACAATAAAAAGTGATGTGGATAAACTTACAGGTACTTAAGTCACATTCAAATATAGCCTCTGCTCTGACTACTATGTCGTAGTGAAACTTTTACAGTAAGGTTTGCATGTGTTGTCTGTGTATATGTCTAAGAATTTTAAAAAAAGAGAAGGGAAAGACGGTATGTATACTGTGTTTGAACATTAGACTGGAATTCCTCCTTACATATGAGCACATCTGTTCTCAGAACATAGAGCTTCTGCGTTCAAAGCGGTTGCTGGGAGTGTAATCTATGGGATTTATTCTGGAAGCCACGCAATCCTGTCTTGACCTGAGGAATAGTTTGAAGGAGAACCAGAAAAAAGAGAGAGAGAGAGAGTATATTGCAAAGTTTGTTGTAGTTTAGTATTGACATTTAATAACTTTTTTATTTTGCACAATGACTATGTGTTTTGCATGCCTTAAGAAAATATTATTAGTTAAATTCAATTGCACCATTTTAGTGCAATTACCATGATTGACCAATAGAGGGAGACATTGCTCTAAAACTGCTCTTTCTAGCACCTTTATGGTTCTAAAGACATTTTTAGGAATGGAATAACATTTATAGATGTTTGTTTTATTTTATTTCTGTATGTTTTTGTGTTACTTTATAATGATTATTATATATAAAATAAGACATAAGAATTACAATAAGTGAAATTGTAGAATTTAATAATTTATTAATTGTAGTAATTGTAGTATTGTTAAAGCTAATTTCTGGTCTTTTTTTAATTTGTCAAATAAGAGATCGATATATACATCTCATCAGCTATAACATAAAAATATGGGCAATATATACTGGTAATCAATATGATTTCCAATTGTATTAATTTAATTTATTCTTTTTTAAATTTACATATTAAAATGCTTCATTATGAAACCATTTATTTTAGAAATTTGCATGTCAAATAAAATAATGCAGTGAAATTTTTTATATGCATCTACACACACAAAATATGTGATGCATATAATTCTTTATAATTTCAGCTAAAAAAAAATCCCAAATAAAGACTTGAATTGTAAAACACACACAATTTTTAATTTATATACATATCTTTTTTTTCTTCTCAATTTTCAGACTCAATCCTTTAAATTGTGGTGCCCCCCCATGTAAGATCACCAGAAAAACATCCCTTTCCTTTTCAACCCATTTCCCTCTCTCACCGTATTAGTACATTACGGTATGAACCACACATATCAAACAGAAATAAATCCCTCTCCTCCAGTAAATAGAGATAGACAGATCCACATGGCAAATGAAGACATTACACACATAGCTGCGAAAAGCGGATTTCACGTTTCTCTTTTTTTTAGTAGGATATTGCCAGTGTGGGTTTGATAGAAGCGTATGTTGTGGGAAGATAGTGAAGCCACAACAAAGGCGGCCTTGAGTGGAGGCAAGCAGCGGTGGTTCCCTTGGCAGGGCCGGGGCCCTCTTCATCCCTGGCACTGTCGTCATGAGTTAGTCACACCGCAGGAGAGGCCCCCGAACGGCCTGTCTGTCTCTGTCTGCCGCAGATGGGCACAATAGGCCTGGCACTGCCACACACCTCTGATCGTACACATGAAAGCCTAATGATCGCGCATCAGCTGCGTTACTCTCGAAAATCATTGACTGAGGAGTCTTTTCATGCGCCTTATCGAAATGACGGACGGCATCTCGTTGGCGCCGTGTCTACAGCTTAAGCTGGGAGTCAAGTTGAAAGTTAGGTCATTCTCACGTCATTTGTTACGATTTTTCCTCTTTTGGTGCTTTACAAGAACGATACAATGGAGAGTCCAGTTGTATCAAAGCAACCATTCGTATTCATGTGCGATATCTAAATGGGGGCTTTCGCACCAGAGGAACCTTTTCATAATTCCTAGAACTATTGGCGGAGTTTCCCGCTTTTTGGTGTGTTCGCACCACAGGAACTAGGAACGTTAGTTAATTTAGTTAACTAGAACGTTAACGTAATTTACCTCCTACTTCAGAGTAGGGTCTAAGACAGTTCTATAGGACCTATCATGGATGCAGTGTACGCTGATTGGCCAAACGCATATGAAACACTGGCTACCCAGCATTTTTAGTTGCGTAAATTGTGCATTTACTTTCAATCTCCGTTATCACGAAACTCACGGCAAATGTCATATGGAACCTCAGTGGTGTTCCATCTATGGCTTAAAGGGATAGTTTACCCAAAAATGAAAATTCTGTCATTAATTCCTCACTCTCATGTCGTTCCAAACCTGCAAGACATTAGTTCATTTTTAATGAAATCCGAGAGCTTTCTGACCCTGCATAGACAGCAACGCAACTCTAGACCCAGAAAGGTAGTAAGGACATTGTTAAAATAGTCCATGTGATTTCAGTGGTTCAACCGTAATGTTATGAAGCTACGAGAATATTTTTTGTGCGCAAAGAAAACAAAAATAACGACTTTATTCAAGAATTTCTTCTCTTCCGTGTTCATCGTCTGTATCTTATGGTTCGAATAAGTAAAGCTGGGCCAAAAATTGCAAGTCATCCTCGCTATTGAAATCTTCAGACATGTTTACGAAGACTGTTTTATGTACAGCGTGTGTCGTCTTGCTTGTAAACAAGGCACTGCGCATCCAGGTTCTACATCAGAACGATGCATTCATGCGTCGCAGTACTTTCTTGAACACGTGAACGAAGACTGACACGGAAGAGAAGAAATTGTTGAATAAAGTTATTTTTGTTTTCGTTGCACTCAAACGTATTCTCGTAGCTTCATAACATTACGGTTGAACTACTGCTTTATTGACTATTTTAACGATGTCCATACTACCTTTTTGGGCGTTGAATGTGGAAGTTGCGTTGCTGTCTATGAAGGGTCAGAAAGCTCTCGGATTTCATCAAATATATCTTAATTTGTGTTCCGAAGATGAACGAAGGTCTTATGGGTTTGGAACGACATGAGGGTGAGTAATTAATGACAGAATTTTCATTTTTGGGTGAACTATCCCTTTAACCTGGGAGTGAAGTAGAAAGTTAGACTGTTCTTGCATCATTGTTACGTTTTCCCACTTTTGACTATTTGTTAGACTGATATAAAGGAAACTATCGAATACAGAGGTCAGTTTTGAACTGACGTAATCCGTGTCTACTCTTAATGCTACTGTGATCAACAGAGCCTGCTTGTGTCGAAGGTTTTACAGTGGCGTAATATAAGAATTCCCTTTGCATTCTGATCATATACATGAATGCCTATTGTATTAATGCATTAGTTGCGATACACTCTAAAATCATTGACTTTTCATGTGCCTTATCGCCTTATCATTGACCCTCTGTCTGTTGTCAAGCCAAGTTGAAAGCTAGGCTATTCTCACATTATCTGTGTCACATTTTCCCACTTTTGCCTCTTTATTAGTCTGATATATTGGAGAAAGACAGAAAATTATCAAAGAGAGAGGTCAGTCTTAAACTGGCGTACCCAGCATCTACTTTTCAGTGATCAGGAGTCTGCTTGTGTTGAAGGATTTACAGTGGCGTAATATGGGAATTTGCTTGGGATCCACCTCTAATTGTAGACATGAAAGCCTATGATCATCAATATTCTTTAAAATAATTGAATTAACTTGCGTCTTATGGAAATGGTGGCACATCCTTAGCACTATGATTACGGAAAGTTCTCGCGTCATTTCTTACGTTCTTTTTTCACTTTTGCCTCCTTATTAGACCAATATAAAGGAGAAAGACAGGAATTATTGAAGAAAGAGGTCAGTGTTGAACTGGCCTAATCCATTTCTACACTCCTTCACTACGGTGATTATTAGAGTCCGCTTGTATTGAAGGATTTTCAATGGCGTAATAAGGAAACTCACTTGGGATCGTCCTTGTAGTTAATTTTCATCTCCGTCACCTGTCGGTTCCTGCATGCTGAGAGCCGAGCGTGTGTATGTTGGGAGAGGGACTTGTTTCCATATCCAGCTGTGTGCTCCGAGCTGCAAAACGTTCCCTCTCCATTTTTTTTCCTCCAGCCAGGAACAGCTGTCAGGTGTCTCGTAGTGTTTTTTAAAGTGTTTAGGGTGGGTAGGTTGCCTCGCACATCTGCTTGTCTGTGTACGTGAGGCTGTTTGTGTGAGTGCCTGATGCTTTTGCATTCTCACCGTGACTCTCTCCATTGATGTTCGCGTCCTTTATGCGCCCGTATCTGTGCTGAATGAACGCACGTATGCGATGAACAGTGAGCATGCGGTCTGGTGTGCTCCTGGCGGTCTGCGCCGCGATCAAACAGAAGGAATGAGGGGGAGGGTGAAAACGTGTTATATATACCCAGCATATGCCTGGCTATTGCAACAGCTTGCATATGGACCGTACTTGCCTGGAGGCTTGTTTTTAAGAAAGACTCTCCGTGAGTTCTGGACATTGGCGGACATGTGTGGCATGATTTCTTAGAACTGATTTTTTTGGAATTCCCATAAATTCAGTTTAGGCATGCTCAGATTTTTTTCAGATTTTTTTATGGCTGATAATGTCAATATTATTAACTTGTTTTTATTTAATTCTGTTTTACTTGTTGAGAACTTTGCATGCCTCAAATTAAATCATTAAAACAATTTTGTTGCATAGTAGATGAAAACAATAAAACGCAAATTTCCATGGTCATAGAAACCTGGAAATGTCACGGAATATGGCATTAAAAGTAAGTTAAATTAATAAATCTTAAAAAGACACACAGTTATTATCTTTGATATTAAATACAGACATTGTAATGTTTCTGTGCAAATGGTGGGCAATTCATGGTTTCCGCATTTATGGAAAAATTGAAATATCACTATTTTAAAATGATGATTTCCAAGCTTGGAAGTAAATCATTTAAATTAGTTACAGAACGTCATTAAATTGTTAATTGAATATATATTTTGTTATGCACAGCTATCAAATATTTAATCAGCTAGCTCTTTGTGAGTGCAATCTCTGTTAATTCTTTATTGATTTCTATTATTTATCCAATGATCACAAATAAATTAGTCATAGAAATTTCTAATAGTTGTATGTGTGTGTGTGTGTGTGTGTGTGTATATATATATATATATATATATATATATATATATATATGTGTGTGTGTGTGTGTGTGTGTGTGTGTGTTATATATGTATATATATATATATATATACTATATATGTGTGTGTGTGTTATATATGTATATATATATATATATATACACTATATGTATGTATGTGTGTGTGTGTGTGTATATATATATATATATATATAATATAAAACTATAAAAAGTGTGTGTGTGTGTGTGTTTTATATATATATATATATACACACACATATGTATGTGTGTGTGTGTATGTATATATGTGTGTGTATATATAATATAAAACTTTAAGTGTGTGTGTGTGTGTGTATATATATATATATATATATATATATACTTATTATTCTCAACTCTACTGTTTTAAAGTTGTTGTTTTTTCAATGTTTTTGAACATTATCAATGTTGAAAACTATATATATTCAAAATAATATAATTTTTATTTGAAATAGAAATCTTTCTAACATTTTTAAATTTGTTCACTGTCACTTGATCAATTAAAAATATTTATTTATTTATTATTTTTTACTTTACTAAACAGTATTGTGTAATTGGTGAGAAATTGCACTTTTTAAGTACAGTGTGTATTAAAACAAACAAACAAACAAAAATTTTTTGGCAATTCATTACTCAAAGTCACATGAACCTTGATAAACATTTAGTGCTTTTGAAAGATGTCAGAGTTTACTGATTGTTAAATTGATAAAATGAACCCTTACAACATTTGCTATAATGTCGATTTGCTATAATTATCTGCTAGCAAAAATAATAACATTTTATTATTAATCATAAATGCGGTTTTAAAGAAGACGGCTGTATACACACATACACAGTCATTGAGTTACTCTTCATGACTCTTCATGTGTGTGTTTCCCGTCTCCTCACACCGTCGTAAGGCCCATCTGTCTCCTTTCACTCCTCTTTATTCTCACAACTGCCTCTCGTCTTATCAAGGCCTCTGTCTGCAGCGCACCGCACTCATTAGAACCGGCGTAAGCACCGCTCTTCATTAATCTACGCCCAATCTGTCTGAGTGAAAACAGGCCTTTAAACACCACATCAGTCCTATTGTTCACAGTATTTGTGGCGCTTGGGAAAAAACCTCACTTTATTTATCGAACAACAACACGCAGCGAATGCGAGCGGAGTAGTGCCTGTTAGCTTTGTGTTTGTGAATGAGGAGAGAGCGCCGTGCAGGCCTGACTCACACATCTCTCGTATGTGTGTGTGTGTGTGAGGGGGGTAATACTGTGGGCCAATCCTGGCCGTATTCCAGCGCTGGCATCTCAGTGGCAGCAGGTGGAGCCCACTGCTTCCAAACCAGCACCAGCACTCCTCCCCCACCCCGTCTCACCCTTACAAACACAAACACACGCACGGCATTCTCTCAACGCTGATTAAACTATAAAATGCTGATTCTGAAGTCGGACAGGTTGAAAAATGTAGAAAACAGGTATTTTAATGATTTATGAGATTTTAAAGGAACATTCCAGGTTTGTTGCAAGTCATTGATGGCATTTATGGAATGCAGTGTTGTTACTGATAACTCAAACAATTTAAAAATCGAAAATCGCAACAAAAATAAATGTGAAATAAATTTATTAGATGAACAGTTAAACTTAAAAGCTTAAACGAAAATTAGAAAAGTTGACAGTTTACTGAAAGTTGCAGTACTAAAATTACTAAAACTAAAACTGAATTAAAAATAAAGCTAAGCAAATTAAAAATTAAAGCTAATAAAAATAACAAAAGCACATAATTTTATAAAACATACACTAAATTTAAAATGAAAACTGAACATATGAATAAAGTAAAAAAAACACACTAAAATAACACTAAAATTCTGTCCTGTTTTCTTTAAAAACTCGGATATTGCAAGTAAATTTCACAAACAATTACAAAATCGAAATAATTTGAAAAATTAAAAGCTTAAATGGAAATTAGAAAAGTTGACAGCTAACTGAAATAAAGTAGCAGTACTAAAATTACTGAAACTAAAACTAAATTAAAAAAAGCTCAACTTATATTAAAATATAAAAAATATCAGTAATATTAGAAATTAATATTAAGCTAATAAAAAATGACAAAGCACATAATTTTCTAAAACGCACACTAAAATTAAAATGAAAACATTTCAAATTGCTCATAAATAGTACATACTAAAATAACACTGGTGGCAATGCTGATAACTACAAAAATGTATTCTGTTTTTTGTTTTCACTAAAAAAAGCAAACATAGAGGCTACACTGAAAAATAAATTGGTGTAGAAACTATTTTTACTCCGATATTGCTAGTAAATTTACAAAATTACAAAGAAATGGCATGTAACTGATTTAAATTTGAAGTGAAAATCTTAAATAATCCTGTAATCTTTGTTTTATCTACTTTGAAAAATCGTTTTTAGGCATTTGAGGGACTTGCAATGGATGTAAATGTGGCCCTTTTTTGTGAGGTTAAAAGCAGAATATAAATCTTATTTTATAAAACTACTTTACTAAAACTCCATTAACTCTTCTGTTAAAACTTGTGTATTATTTAAGCTGTAAAGCTGTTTAAATCATCGCTTTATACAGCAAAGGTTAATAAGTGACTTGTTTCACATTAAAATGATGTTAACATGTAACTGTTTGCATCTTGTGGCCATACTACTGAAACAGTGTTTTCATAAGTGCCTCACTATAACAGATTTTAATAAATCAATTTTTAGAAGACATCAACGCTATACGTGAACTCTAAGTGATTTATGTTTTATTCTAAAACCATGTAAACACTTACTGTTTACATCTTGTGAATCTTGAAACAGTGAGTATTTTAATGCTTACAAATGGTCCCCATTTATTTGCATTATAAGTGTCTCAGATTTTAAAAAAGTAATCACCATTTTGCACTATCTACTAAACCTGGAATATAGCTTTAAAATACACCCCCGTCATTTTATAAAAGTTTCCGCCTCCCTTCAAAAGTCACCTGTCGTTTTTCAGAGAGCGTTAAAGCTTCGGTCTATTTAAAAGCACAATAGAGGTAGGGTAAGGAGATCCTCTGTCGTGTTTCTTGTTGTTTATTCATAAGGCCGGGCTTGGCAAAGCCCCGAAGGCAAACTGCTATGGCTGTGGATAATGTTATTACCCTCCGGCTGCCTAAGCAGAACTGTAGCCCCGGATCCCCTCGTCTGCCCCCATCCCGCAAAACCCCTGCCCCTCCAGGTGTGTGCCGTTTGAGCATGGGACTCCCGAGCTTGGGTGGCATTTACATTGCCACCTGGACAGGACCCTGTTTATCACTCCCAAACACACTTCTTTAAATCGTTGGATTAAATAATTGAGAAAAATCTGTCTTCATTTCCAGCTTTTCTTTATTGCAGTGCATGTGATATTTTACAACACTGATGGACAAAGCACTCTTGCTGAACTGGATATCAAAGGGGCTTCTGTATAGAAAGATCACCCTCTTGTGGCATTTAATGGAATGCAGGAAAAAAGGTGAATTAGTTACACATCTCCAGTTCACTCTGGACTCATTCAGAACATTAACTGAAATATAGTAGCTTGTTACTAAAACTGAATATTATGTATACATTACACACCATCATTGAACATGGCTTAACAGAAATATCGACTATATGTATTCTCATAAATAATTTCAGTTCAGTTACAATCCATCCAGAATTATTGACCTTTTCTGCATTTATTTATGCTTCACCACTCAAAACGTTACCTGTTTACTATTAAAAACTCACTTATGCAGAGTATTTGTCATCTTAAATTACATATCCCCATATAATGTGCATTTATTGAATTATATACTATATATAATTTTGTTGGAGGTGCAGATGGCAGCCTCTAGGTGGAGTCTCTACCTATATTTGATGGCTGACCGGTTAGAATGAGGAAAGACTTCGGGCTAAATTAATGATTTATGATGAGCATTGAGTCGAGTATAAATAATCATTTATATTCTAAATGATATTAATAATTATAACAAGAGCTATTATAATAATAATGAAATCCTTAATTATTTGTATGACACTATTACCATAACACCATGTTTTGGGATTATATGCATGAGGTAATACGTTTATGAATCTTTATTATAATAATAAAAATAATAGTATTGTTTAATAATGTTGTTGTTGTTTTTATTATGTTAATATATGTTTTACTTCATTTAAAGACATTTGGGTTTAAAGCAGCAGCATTATTTACGTTTTGCTGTATTTTATTTGACATTTTAATTAGTTCTGCTCTACATGAGATGTTTGTTTTTTTTTAGTCACCTTTACAAAAACCTTAACTAAAAAAATACTTTTCTTTGTTTCTCTTTGTATGGCTTTTAATTAGTCATTAGACTACAGTGAAAGCGTACATTTTTTTCACATCAGAATAATTGATCTCTTTATGGCTTCGTGTTTCTTTCATTACCTATGTAGGTTTAGGGAGTTTATTTATTTTGTTGAGTGTGATTTGAGCTGGAACTCATCAATTAATTTTCATCTGACGCATCCTGCATAAATAGAACGGCTGAATTTGACAAGAATGCCTTTATGCAAACTACAATCATTTAAATATGTCAATATTTCGAGTTGCTGCTTTAATTTATTTGCATGTAAATTAAGATACGTGCTTTTATGCGTGATAATATACGTTTTTAAATGCAATGTTGGCACTCTCCGAATATAAGTTGCGTAATATTAAAAAATATAATGGAAATTGTCATTCAAGCGAATTTATAAGTGCTATAAAAGAAATCATCAGTTCAAGTTCTCGCAGATGCCTAAATGTTGAAGTGATTTATTTAAACAATGCTTGCTTAATTGTTATTTTTATTAGCTCCACTTAAAGTGATAAACAACATTAACCAACTTGCTTCATTTTAATTTACGTCTTACACAATATGTTTTAGTCACACTGAGGATAGTTTTTCATTAGATGGCGATCTAACGCTGAGTTTTATGCCTTTTTGCCCCTGAAGACTATCGAGATGTTCAGTGAAACTTTTTTTCTCTCCACACACACACACACTGATAGATTCACGCACGCGGACTCGTCTGGCCGAACGGATTCTCAAATAAAACCTTTCAGATGTAGCCTATTCGTTTTTTTTCTTTCTTTTGTGCTAATAATGAATAAAAAGTGATTTGTACTCACGTCCACCACACAAGTTAGGGAGAAACTCCATCCAAGTGGGTTAGGTTCCTTACCTTATTTGGTCCTGTTACTTTTGCCACATTTAAAAATGAGCTGAAAATGCACAATGAAACCCAAATTCTAATTTGTTTCGAAGAGTTCGGTCCCTGTAGTTCGCTTCGTTGTCCTTTACACACTGCAGTTTTTTGCTTCGTCTTTGCCACTCTGCCTCCAAAAGCCTTGGCACAGTTGGCTTGGCATTCAGTGCCTTCTCGTAGAACTTGGCAGAAAATACTATAAAGGCGTCTCTAATGTCTGCCACAATTAGACGAGACAAAATTATGTGAATTTGAGATTTTTATTATAAATGTAATGATTTTTATTTCTTTTTATCCGAGATTTGTCGCTTGATAACATTCGTCTTGCTTCATAAAGGGCCGACAGAAAAAAAAAATCCTGAATAAGCGGTCTATGTTTTAGCTCATTTATTGTTGTGTTAGGCAACACACTACATGCATTTCATTTTTGATAACGTTTTTATTTTATAATACCACGATTTGAATTAGGCCTATAGTCTAGACTAGAGTGTAATTAAATGTCATGTTTAAGCCTAAATCAAGTGTAAAAACAGGGTCATGCACGTATAATGGCATTAATTTGAACTTTTTCAAAGTTTATATTATCATGTAAATTTCTGTTAAAATTTTCGCTGATCTATTTATTTGTCATTCTAGAAAAATACCTCCTAAATTGCTTTTTTGTTTGATATTTTCCTTCCCGCGAACTTCGCCAATGTACAGTTGGTCATCAGGCCTATAGGCGCTGTTCAGCCAATCAGGTGCTGAAATCAGTGCGTAAATTAAATTAAATTACGTGCAGGCACTTATTTGTGATTGTAAATATTTAAATATCTTTGACTGGAGTTTTGAATTCAGTTCTCAGCACTTTTTTAGGCCGGAGTAGGCATTTGCAGAAGCTCCACAAGTCAAATAATTAGCGATGTTTATTAATATACATTTAATTTCGCATTTCTGATGACAGTACAAAGTAAAAATCTGAATATTTTAATAATTGATCCAGTTCTCGTGAATTTTCTAGTCCGCTTTTAAGTTTTGTAAAGGCTGCATGAATACAGGTGTGGTACTGATCTGTCGACACACAGTTGATGTGGAAAAATGAACGATGCCACGCGACTCCCGTTTCAAGACTTGACAAGCCAGATGTCCAGAACCCGTTACCGTTCAATAGTAAAGTTCCCATGTTTCGGAGTTAAACGAGCGCGACCTGAGTAATCGATTTCAACTTTTGTGCTGTAGACCAAGTGCACACCTGGGTACCTGTCAAATATCCAGGTGTGGAAAAGAACGTTTTTGTGTTTTGAGAACGGCAAAAGCCATTTTTCCTTTGCTTTACTACAAAAACTAGCCTATTGTGTATGTATGTTTATGAAGGATTATTCTAAGAAATGGGTGCATTTCAACAAAACAAAGTTATAAATCAAATTTCTTTTCATAATTGAAATATTCTATCAAAGATGATATTTAAGTGTTAATAAATCTGGTTGTGCCATCTCAAGTTAAATTTAAGAAAAATAGCCTATACCTCATATGCTGTTGACAGGAGCCTAATAATATTAATGTAGCTACTTCCTTTTAGCTCAAGGTCAAGACAATGTAAGATATTTGGAAATATCAAATACAGAATAATTGCTTTTATTTCCATTATTCTATTGTAATCAAACTGTGTCAGTTTTATAGTAGCCTACATTCTAAAGTTTGAGGCGACACATTTCAACGCCAGGTCTGAAAGACCGCGTATTTCGAGCCTTTCCATTCCCGTCAGGCTGTCAAAACAAAACGGAAGTCTGATATCATGAAGATAAGCGCTCTCTCTATTCCCAGTCTAATTTATTTGTGTTTCCGCGAGGCTGTTTACCGACAAACCGAGTGTCTGAGGGAGTTTGTCTTGCGGCGTGCAGGAGTGGTTGCCGTCACATGCGCGTGAAACTTGCCCAATAGCGACGTCGTGAGCTTTGAATTACACTGTTTTGCCCAATCACAGAGCAGCTCATGAAAACACCAGAGGGACTGACGTGCACCTGCAGCAAGTTAGTGTGACTGTGAGTTGTGAGCATAATTAATATCCAGTTTCCTATCATTTCTACAGTGTTTTGTTAATCATCAGCTATCTTAGATTTAACAAAACTCACCTTGGTGTTTTTCTTTTTCTTCAGGGTTTGATGCTCACACACATTTTGATGTCCCTCAAATGCTGGAGTTTATGGAATATAGTGTTTATTTTCTCCCTAACAGTGATATTTCATTTAGAATATCATCCTGTGTTTCTGGAAAGCGCTTTTCTGTGTACACTGAAATGAAGCCTGCACGTTGCCGTTTTCTAGGGGGCGCCCGATTGACTTACAGGCGAGAGTATAGTTGGTTAATAATAAAACGCTGTTGAGTGCCAACCAAACTAATTACATGAACTAGGTTTGCTTATTAATGTTTGCACGTTCGGTACACGTGATTAGAAACATAAGATTGCATTTGGCAGTCGCTTTCCTATCCATCAGTGTCCATTTCTTACTTTTAATTCACAGAATTATTCGGGTGGACTTTTTTTTTTTTTTTTTTGGACAAAACATTCACAATTTCATTTTGTGTGGTCTATTTCATGGGCTCTTTGGAATATCAGAATCACAGAAACAAATATTAATAGGCATATGTTTATAGGAACATGCCAGCCGCACATCAGGTCTGAAATACTTTCAAGACGGGCCTCACAGAAATGAAAGATGATAGGCTACTTAAAACACTGGTGCTTATAACTGGCCGTTTCAAAATATTCTAAAACCATGTTTAACACATGAGGAAAGAAATACTGCATATAAATTCTTGGGTTTGGATAGACATAGGCTATGTGAGCATAAAGAACAAAAACAAGCATTCATGTATGTCTTTTGTGGAGTTAAAAGCCATTTATCCCGCGATAATTCGTAACGCAACGCTTTTATTTAATGGCGTTCGATGGCGTTAAATGTTTTCAGTCTATTTCTTTTAGTGGATTAAAAACATAGCGCGAGCAGTATAGTCCGATTACCAAATGAATCACGCTCTTTTTACTGAAATTTAAACAAAACGCAAAAAGTGTAGTCCGATTCTCACACGAATGACTCTTTTGAGTCGATTCTTTTAGTGAATCAACTGCATACGGCGTGACCAGGATTGTTCGGTTCCCAGGCGATTGATTCTTTTGAACTGGTTCTTTTAGTTAGGCATAAAATAATTAGTAGTAGGCTAAATATGAATCTCGCGTTCTTTCTCGAAATGAAGCAAGAATTGTTGTGCTATGTTGTAATTAACGCTCGTGAACTTTAAATCAGCTGACTGGTTGTTGACACGCCAACGTGTAGGCTAGCCTATTTAAATATACGCAGCATTTTGTTTTATAATCAGTGTGTCTTTTGTTTAATTATTAAAAATATTACTTAGTAATTATTTAGTATTTTATGCATATAGAAGCAGTTGCACTTATGCTGTTTCTAAACGGACCTTTTGCTAGAGCTGCATTAAATTTATTGCTGATTTGTAAAATCTGTAAAATCATTTGACAACACACTAGCCTACTGAAGGCAGTGAATGGAATACGAATGTCTTATTTTCCCAAACGTTTATTTCTCAAAAGTAGCCTACTCCTTTATTTATTTATTTTATGTAAAAAATAAAATGAGAAGAAAATCCTCAAAATTCGGTGCGTAAGATATCAACTCCACGCTAAGTTAAATTCATTATCACACTTTGTGCATTACAATACTTTGCGTGCACGAAGCGCAACGGCATTGGGAGTGCACATTTCCCTTGTCCCGCATGTGTATGGCTCTCGTGCCGATATTGAGGGCGCTGTGCTGATGGAAGAGCCCAAGAGTTTGAACGGCAAAAGTGAACGGGAGCTTCGTCTCAGCGGACTCGAGTCGTGCGCTCGCCTCACTTTTTTTCTCTGCCTCTCTCTCTCCCCCTCTCTCAGGTCGAAACTAACCACGACACAAGTGGCAGCTTTTGCAACAGGGGGTTTTAAGGATATTACAATCTTCCTAAGCATGCCGAGCCCTGCTCGCTGCTCGTAAATCCGCCTCAGTTTTGCTTCGCACCGCCACATGCCTCACGGCGGATGCAAGAGCGCGGCACGGCGCGGCGCTATAAGAGACAGCGAAGAATGAATCAAGCGCGAGTTTTGTAACGCATCCGGACGACTTTTTCTATCGTTTTTTTCTATTCAGATGACCGCAAGATGAAATAATCGCTCCTCTCGGCGCTTCATCACCACAGTTTCACTCATGGCTCTGTGAAATCTCCGCGTACTTCCAGCCATCCGCCGTCGGGACTTTTCTCTAAGGCTGCACTCGATGATAATGCCGAAAGTTTGGATATACGGCTTTAACAGTACAGTACAGTAGATGTGTGTAACTCGAGGCGGGGTTAAAGTTCAGCTCTATGGAGCGCTGAAGCGTCGCGCGCACTTCGCAGAGTTGGAAATGTGAAAGCAAGAAGCAAGGCTTTATTTTCCCTCTCTCCCTTCTTCTCTGTCTCTCTTTTTTTCTCTTTTCATACACACATATACATACACACCCCATACATTCACACATACACACCCTCACTCACACACACGCACACACACACAACATATACATCGCCAGTTCAAGAGTTAAAACCGACAGATATGTATTCTCCGCTATGCCTAACACAGGTAAGTGACATTTTCGTCTATTATTAACTCTGTTTGTTGCGTTTGAGCGGTGTCTTTGGCCGGGACAGCGCGGATAGGGACTAACCTTTGCATAAGACAAGTAACTTAGTGTGCACTAAGGCATTTCTGCTCTGACAGAGCCAACCGAACTACCACATGGCGGATGGCGCCCACCTTACACACATTAATGTTTCTTGTGCACATTTATCTACAGTTGTATTTTATTCTAGCCGCTTTTTGCATGGGTACGGACGTCGATATTTAGCAAGTTAAGCGCTGTGCATGAAAGAAAACCTTAGTCAACGTAATGCACATTTGATCTGGTTGCCCTCTTTAAAATAAACTTCTTTAACGATTCAGCAAAGAAATCTTTTCTAATTAGGTCGCTTTATGGTTATTTAAAGATTAAAGAGCTCTCGATGTAGGTTTTTCACAGCACTCTGGGTTCTTTAAAGCACCACAACTCGTGAAAGACAAAATAAAAACTCTTTACATGACTGCTATGACACCAAGCTGTTGTAAGTTTGGAGTTTAAAAAGTCACATAAACGTCTTCACTTTTAAAGTCATATTTGAGATCAGAATAGTCCATTAAATAGCAAAACATCTATGCCGTTTTCTCTATTAACTTTAGTGTGAACCAGCTGCCGGCAATAAAAAAGCTTTTTTGCTGCTTACATGACTTTTTCTTCAAGGCAGTAGAAACTCTTTGATTTAGATTTTTGCGAGCTTCACTGTCTATATATTTCTGATATTTAGCAGCAGTTCTAAATATTGATAAGTTGAGTAAGTTTTTTTTTTAACTGTTAAAAGTTAAGACTGTTAGATTTGATGCTGTCGTGCTTGATAGCTTAGTTTATAATGTGCACAGTGTTGTTTGTTGTTTATCGTACTTTTGTAATTAACACAGAGTAAAACTAAAGTTGGACAGCAACTGAGAGGGTTAAAGGAGTTAAAAAAAAATAAAACAATCATTGTGTGACTCATGGTGGCAGGTGAAGTGAGGTGACAGGTCTGGAAAAGCTGTAGCGTTATACTGTAGTCTTGATGTGATTTTAAACTGTTTGGTTAAATGTGTTTTATTGAATGCTCAAAACAAAGGAGAAGGCCTCAGTATTGTGTTGCGTATAGGGACGTTCTTTTGACCGTGTTAGTTACAGTCTGTTTGGAGATACTGGAAAGGATTCATGCGAAAAAAGACTAATTATGTGTAATGTGTGGAGAAAGACGAGCTGAGAAAGTTCTCAAACTTTAAAGTCGTCTTTTCATTGATTTGATGAAGTAAGACTTGTATAAGTTCGCAAAAGTTGTTTTATAACTATTATTTTTGTTGCATCCATGCATGGGGAAGCTTTTGATCATTTATTAATCACAGTAAATGTAAAACATTATCACTTGAAACCTCACAGAAGAACTTATAGGCTATATATATTACTTGAGTACCAGTATTTGTTGCTAAAAAAACAGTACTTTATTAAAAACAAGTGATACTCAGAATTTAGAGCAATAATGGACTCTGTGGAAAACAGCTTACAATGTTACAACAACAACAAAAAAAACCTTAAGCACTGTTTACTTTTAAATAAGTATTTGACAGTAATATTATTAAACGTCTAAAAATCATAGTTGCGTTGAAGATAATTGAAACGGGCAATTGATTTCCTCTCTGTTGCGGTGTTAAGGCAGTATGAGGTCTATTTTCTCTCTCTCTCTCTCTCTGTGTGTGTGTGTGTGTGTGTGTGTGTCGTATTTAAGGACTCAAATAGTTTTCAGAGTGCCAAAAATCACATCTGCATACTGCTTTCATTTTATATTAAAAACCTTAAAATCCAAATAACACATTTTCTACTCTTTCACATGTTTAAGTTGGTAAAAAAAAACATACATTTGTCTTGCATTAGTTATTGAACACCTTTCAGCGTGTTAACGTCATATTATGTAAACTCTGCTTTCCCGTTATCCGTTTTTCGTAATATTTTTGCATGTGTTAAAACT
>JAFVLL020025957.1:0-26844 GCA_021397915.2 Tor tambroides | reverse complement strand
TGTAGGGTTGGTGTAGGGCAATAGCCCATACAGTTTGTACGGTATAAAAACCATTACGCCTATGGAGAGTCCCCGTAAACCACAAAAACAAACATCTGTGTGTGTGTGTGTGTGTGTGTGAAGAGAAGGTGTATTTAGGAGTTTTGTCCACTAGATGGAGGTATACACCAATTTGCTGTGAGTCTGAATGCCTGTGCAGGCATTTGTTAGTGCCAGGATAGAGTTGATCATTTTGGTTAAGATGAGGATGATTTCTCCTTCACTAATCAGGACACAAAGGAAAACTCTGACTACAGCCGTGTTCTTGACCCACAACAGGCAGATTGTTCTGTAGGCCCATTTTATTTCCAATTAGTCGGTGAACTCTGATATTTTTGTTGAACTTTAATATGTTTTTCCCGCAGTGTGTAGACCACAAAACCTGTGTGACCTGTTGTCTTTGAATAACTGGATCTTGATCCTATTTCCCTTAAGGGTGCACTCAGTAAGTTTTTGCTCACTCTTATTTGCCCCAGTGGTCTTGCACTTTATATTGATATGGATGCATTAAGTTTCAGATCTCATAGTACATTGCACGACAGTTAGTAGCCTACCATTTCTCAAATCTGGTCAGAACAGCCTTCCATACTCTTACTATTTCTGCATATACAGAAATGACAGAAATAGTAAAAATACCATGGTATGGTACTCTAAATTATACAGTCCAAAAGCACTGGGTCATTTCAAAGTTTATATCACACTGTTATGTTTGTTCATTCCAGACAGACTGTCAGTCTGTGCTTTAGTGGTGGGGATATTTCAGTGAGTCTTTCTGCAGGTTACAATGTTATGCCAGTAGCTGGCGACAAGCGACTATCTTTATGAGGCAGTGAACCACTCAGCTGAATCGTTTGCAACACTGATTCATTCACAGCCTCAAAGTGTGGCTGGCTGCATTTGAATAAGCACACAACTAGCTACAGTGGTGGCCAAAATGACCAGAACACTAGTATTTTTCAGCAGCTAAAAAATGGTTTTAAGTCTGTCTGGAACGACATGAAGAAACAGAACAAACTGAGACAGACTAAACCCAGAAGAACTGTAGCAACGTCTCCAAGATGCTTCAAGAAACCTACCTGCAAAGCTACAGTACTGTTCAAAGTTTTAGCCACTTGTGTAAAAATGCTGTAAAATGAAGATGCTGTCTAAAATAAATAATTTTCTTTATCAATTAACTTCTATTAACTAAATTAAATCAGCATTTGGTGTGAGCATCCTTTGCGTTTAAAGCAGCTTTTGCCTACATGCACATAGTTTTTTCAGGGAGCTTCGCAAGTAGGTTTCTAGAAGCATCTTGGAGACATTGCCACAGTTCCTCTGGATTTTTATTTTTTTTATTTATTTTTTTTTTGCCACTTTGGAGCCCCCTACAGTTATGTGAGAGGAATTGACTGTCATAAATATTCTACTCTCATCATTCCGTGAATGGCTGTACACTTGCATTTGTTGACAATCTAAATGCTTTCAAAAGCCAAGAGGAACCATATGGACTGATAAGGTGAGATATTACAACCACAACAAAAAGGAATAATAACATGAGAATCACAGAAACCATTACTTTTTCTAAAATACTGCTAATGTATTTATTTGTCTGCTAAGCGTTTGAATGTGTATGTAATCAAATGTTGGTGACACAGCAGGCCACACTGCACAGGCTAATATACATTTAAGAAGCTATAAACAGATTCCATTCGCCTTTTAGAAGTGTTTCAATCAGAATGATTTTGAATCTGATAAAAACCTTACATAGTTGTAACGCCACTACTGTGTGTTGTGCTGATGATTCTGCTTAGACATCGTTTAGAACTATTTCTGTTGGATCCAGGGAGCAAAAAAATACACAAACTGACAATATAATATCATGCAAGTTATTCAATACTTACTTCTTGTTTATTTTATACAGATTTTATACAGCAATATCACACTCACATCAGTCTGAATGTTAGCACAGCTGTGATTACCTGCATCTGAGCCTTGCTTGTGTGATATTGCTCAAATAAAACTGACCTTTTGTGGTTCAGTTCAAACAGATTAATTTATACTGTACTGCTTGCTTGTTTGGACATTTTATTTTTCTGTTCATAGCCTGTTGAAAAAAACAGAATCTGCTGGTTAGGTGTGTTTTGAAGCATGGCTGCTTGTTTGCGCTGGTCATGTGCTGGTCCTGAGCAGGAGTTGCTTAGGACCAGTTTAAACCAGCTCAAACCAGCAGCCATGCTTCAAAACACACCTAACCAGCAGATGCTGTTTTTTTCAACAGGGTAATTATTCAAGTTTGCAACCTGCTTTTTATTTGCCAATTGACTAGAGTCTTCATAAAATGTGAGTATATTATACATTTATTTCTCATACGTAGGCTACCATTCATTTGCTCTATTCTTTTTCCTATTCTATCTGTTTTCTTTTTATTTATTATATAATCAAAAAAATAAATAAATAAATAAACTTTTGCTGTTGCTAGTAGAAAGTAGCTGGTGTCAAGTGGAGGGTCAATGACAAATGAAATCAATGCGAAATGAGTAATCAATCAGTAGCTTTAGACTGTTTCCCAGAAAAGAAAGACTATAAATTTTAAATATGCATAATGTGAATTTTGTCAACTTTTGCACCACACTATAGATGACCTCAGAGCTAACAGACATGTAATAAAAGCCACCAGCTCCAATTTCAATTTCATGGGATCTTAGGGCTTCTGAAAATGTGAAGACTCGAAGACACTCTGTGCAGCACTGAGGGATTCGCAGTTAATGTGAAGGTCAGGACGACCTGCTAGCTCTATTATCTCTCTTAGTAATCCACAGGAAAAGAGAGATTTTAATAGCATTCAGATTAAATGGCAAGCATCCCAGATTACCCGGGACAATGGCGCAGTAATGCCCAGCTGCACCGGGTTTGCAGCTTGATACATCCACTTGTTTATTGAAGGGGCTAATCTCTCCATAAGTCTAGTCCCCGTGAGAATCTGTGTTTACAAAAGGACGGATCTGTGCCTCTTTCATGCCATTCAAATCCTTTCAAGTGCTCAGTCATTAAGTTCAGTAGCTTGCCTCTTAACCCTGGTTCCCTAACATGTGGCTCTTCCTCCTACAAGAGAAGATGGAGAGGTAAAACTGCTGGGGCATGTCAAGTGATTGAGCCACTATAATACTTGCAATTCCTCAGAATTAGCCACACATTGTGGTCATGTGAGAAAGGGCTCCTGAGGAAGAAGACGAGAGGAAATTGCCACAGAATTCAAACACAGATGCAGGAAATGAATGGAAATACTTCAAGGAATAGTTCAGCCAAAAATCACAATACTGTCATCATTTACTCATATCCTTTCAAACCTGTATGACTTTCTCTTTTCTGTGGAATAAGTTCATTGAATAGATTCAACTCGCATCAATGAGTCACTCATGAATCAGATATCAGTTTATTTTGAACTCCATGACCTTGAAAAGGATAGCAAGGGTGGAGTTCAAAAATTTAAGTGAATAATGGATTCAATTTGGGTTTGTGTTTTATATAAAACTATTGTATAGCTTTGGAAGACTTGAAATACAATGCACAGTTACTTTTCTGATACTTCCAAGGTGTTCTTGTGAGCTTTTGAAGTCTTAAAAGAGTGTCAGGTACATTCATAACGTCTTTTTTCTCCTTTTGTGTTTTCCACAGAATAATGTAAGACATAAAGGTATAGAACGGCATTAGAGTGAAAAAGTTGTTGTTGTTTTTTTCACTTTTAAAATGCATCCAGAAATTCCTGACTATTTTATTTCTGGTACTCCATTCGCAAGTTGGATTTTTGAGTTAGATTTCAAGCCAATGACATGTCTCCAGCAGTTTTCCGAGAGGGCATTCATAAGGAGATGGTATCTTGACCGTATTGGATGTGATAGTGAAATATGGCATTGACAGAGAGCGTGACACTGTGTGAAAGAAAGTTCCCACCACACAGCTGGTTATAATCAGGCTGAGACAGCAAACAGATGGTACCCAACTGGCAGGGCAGCCGCACACCAGAACCTTGTGCAATATGTCAAAAAGAACATATTTGAGACACAAGCATTTTTGTACCTATTGCTTTATTTTGACAGGAACTTTGTGCATCAGGAAATGTATCATTCTTGTCCAGCATTATTGGGTCATTCCGTGTCAACTCAACCAGAGGATTTTGTTAAAGCATTTTTTTTTTTTTTTTGGTGAAAGAAATACCTAAATTAAGAAGAAAGCCAAAATATTAAATGTCATTAATGTATATTTACTGAATAATCCACTATTTTGCCAATGGGGATCAAAATAACAATTTTCACATGCGATTCAGAGCCAAATTACTGGGAGGGAAGATGACTTCAGAAAGATAGCAGGAATATTTTGTTATTTTTACACAGAGATTTGTAGGTTTATTAGTCAAATCTGTTGACATTATCAATCTTTGTTGCATTACTTGCCAATGGTGATCATTCAAAAATGAGGAAAAAGCACTTTTCAAGCTTTTTCTCCAAAGTTTGCATTGCATCCAAAATTGCATTTTCATCCAAAGTTGCACTCAAGAATTATTAAAGATATCTCAATGCCATCTTCATTTTTAAGGCCCTGTATGATTCATTTCCAGAGATATGCTTGTGGGAGACTATGCTTTTGGCAAACACAGCCCAGAACAACTTAGCATCAGTGGTGGCGAGTTTTCCATGGGTAAGCACTCATATTGTTTCTTTAGAAAACATCAAAATCTGGTTTCTATTTTACTATTTGTTTTTTTTTGGTAAAGCATGTTGTCGAATCTCTAATTCAAATTTGATTTAGTCAATAGAACTATAAATGTAGTGTTTACTCATGTCTGTTTCTAAGAAGAATTTTGTTTTGGAAAAAATGCCCACACCTCAAGGTCCTGCGACAGCTTGACTACATGACTTGCATGTTTTCAGGTTGTTTGTGGTTTTTATTTAAGACCACCACTGAGGACACTTATTTCATTAATGGGGTTAATGAGCAAAACATGAAAGTGAGCCGCAAAGTCTCAGAGCAAATGTAGTCTGATTTGCTAAGGACACCTTTCCTTTTTGACATTTTTTAAATAGAAAATGCAACTATAAGACTTAAATGATTGTTTTGAGCATGTTAAAAAAAGCTAAATATGGATCATGCAGATTGACAAAACCAGGATAAAAAACTCTTGGATGAAGTTAATTTTTCCTTTAGCAGTCAATGGCTGGTTGTTCAGTGGTCATCTGAGATGTTTGGTATTTGAGTGTTTCTTGGAGAGTGACGGTGGAGGGGTGGCAGCCTGGCCTGGCATGGGTCGAGACTAACGGCTGCTCTGCCCTCAGATCACTGACAGCTGTCCGCTTTCCAGTCCGATAATTCCTTCCAGCATGGGATGGAAATCCAGCTAATGTGGGCCGAGCTGCCCTCTTTCCCCAGCAGACTTTCTGTCAGCATCTAAAACATGCTCTCTGCGAGTTTACCTGGACTATCGCAGAGCTAAACGAGTCAGTTAGGGTCATTTAAACTCTTTAGCAATTAACTCTTTCTCCACCATTGATGGAATTTTCCATCTTTCCATGTTTTCATGCAAGGGCGCTATTACAGATCTCTGAAAAAGTATAGAGCGTCCGAATCAAACACAGGCAAAGAAGAAGCAGAAACAAGTGATTGCATGCTGTATGTAAGCAGATGCATATGTAAAATAATGCAATCATCAAGTATTAAACAGCATATAAATCAAAACTGCCTAGCATTAGCGAATGAAATGTCAACCCAGGAAGTAGGTTAGGACTGTGAAGCTTTTGGAGGAGTTGATGGACTTGATCGACTCCTTTTATGTTTTGATCATCGTTCTGAATCCCATTCAGACGTAGTCTTTGAAAAATAAAAAGTGATTTTTCCCGGCTTTTTATTCAAAATGTTTTTTTATTTTTTTATTTTAGGAAACTTGATTGAATAAAAAATCAATGCATGAAGCTAGAATAAAACTTTTTGCTTGCTTGCTTAAAAGCAGAGGACCTGTTCTTTCTTTTGACGCATTTTATGTTCAGATACTCATACAAAAATAGCAAAATACAAAATACCGAAATATTTTGGGGGCCATAAAAGTTGTCTGAAAATGATCAAAATGCTGGAGGTGGCTGGCAAAAAAATAAAAAATAAAAAAATGCTGGCGGAGAAAGAGTTAACACCCAATCTGCTCAATAAGTGAGTGGCTTAATTAGATTACTCCCATTATAATCAGTCAAGCTATATATATATATATATATATATAATTTTAGACAGTATTTCAATTGTTCTTTCTATCAACCAAGGGGGTCCGTGGCCTCAATACGTTTGAAGACCCCTGTTGTAGACAACCTTAAAACAGCTTTATGAACTTTGTACTGAAGCGAGTGGCCCTGATGGACATGGACATAAAGTGGCCTCAAAGTTTTCTAATTGTAACAGCCGAGTGAGACTGAGCCTTCCCATCGGGGTTAAACTCACCTGCCTGCAGACAGTTTGCTGTGAAGCCACCTAATCACGTCCCAACAGACCACCATCTGCCCGTTTCTGCTCTTCAGTCACCCACCCACCCGCTGCCCGTCAATCTCACAGTCCAGCACACAACGCCTGGGCATCTCAGTGCCATGCAAGCTTCATTTATCTGCAGATTTGGGTCTGGGAAGAGGCAACGTCCTTGAGTGTAAAGTAAACATGTCGGCAGAGAGTACTTTTCAACAGTCTGATTGTGTTGGACGACAGCACTTTGTTCTGAGGCAATTCATCATTCATTCACAGCTCCCTGTCAGAGATGAAACACTTGAGTTGGTGTTCAAAGGCGCTGAGAGGTCATGGGGAGAATGCTTTGTTAAAGGAGGAAATCCCACAGTGATATAATAGACAATTTGAGCATGTGGTCTATGGGGTCTTTTGATGCAACTGCAAACAGCCAGTCCTTCTCACAACCTGTAATGAACTAAGGAAAAATGCACCAGCAAGTCTGGGCAATTTCTGTCTAAGTCCAGTCACAACATTAGGGTTTTTTTTGTTTTTTTCTCGAGATACATTGGGCTGAAAGAATTTGTCTGAAGAGCTTGACAATTCACAGGTGGATGTTTCATTCTCAGGAAATGTTTTTATTTGTTTGCTATGTGTGTGTTGCTAATAATGTATTAGTCACTATATAGATTTAAACCACTTTAGTGCATAATGCAGTTCTAAAATATAACAATCTTTATTTCTGTTGCAGTCTTTATCAATACTTGCCTTTGTTTTTCTATTGGTATTGTAAAGCTCAGTAGTTATGAGTTAAAATCCTAGCGATTTTTTTTTTTTTTTTTTTACAAAAAAACTAAGCCTAATAAAACTGACTCTACATATTGTCCAGTGATTTGCACTTATACAAAGCCTTTGAAAATTTAATTTTGAAACATACTCAATCTAAGAAGTTGGCACAAACCATGCCTTGAAACAGAAATGTTGCACATTATTAATATTTTTTGTGCATTTATTATTATTTTGTGTGTGTGTGTGTGTGTGTGTGTGTGTGTGTGTGTGTGTGTGTGTGTGTGTGTGTGTGTTTGTAATTAACTTAAGAAACACAGAAACTGATCAATACTACCAGAATGTTACATTATTTAATCTAGACAAATTGAATCCAACTCGTGTAGAATTCTAAATTTACTATGATGCACAATATACACATGCTAATTTATTGGTATTCATCGATATTGGATATTTTATTGTGCATGAATAAAAATTTTTCTTTTACGTTTAGATTTTACCTTATTTAAAACATGAATAGTTTAAAAATACTATTGTGATCTTTAGCTAAATGAATATCAATTTTCATACTGTACATTATATTGTTGTGTTGCCTGAATATACTCGAAGCATTTAAATAGGCTTAATGTTTTATATTGAACATATTTACACAAAATAAGGTGAATATATATCAGCTATTTATCGAGTATCAGACATAACATGAAAATAAGGAAATAATGTGGTGCTTTAGGGTTACTTTAGTGCTTTAGTAAATTCTTTCCAAAGCAAGAGCTGCCACCTTGTACTCTCTGCCAACAAGATCATTCCCCCTTTTGAAACTCGTTTGCTGCTTGACCTACATACTTTGCTGTATGGTCACAGCACAATTCAAAACAGAAGTATTTCAAGGCAGCGTGTACCTGTGAGGCTTTAAAATCTAAGTCCAAATATAGAAACTCATTCATACAATGCCAAGCAGACCCATCGATCAACATTAGGTGCTCGTACGTCACCACAACACCTGTCTGTTCCTACCCGCAGACACATATTCTCAACAGCCTGATGATGAGTCCTAATGCCAGATTATCGCTTGCTGACAGAAAAACAGCTCCCTTGTCTTTCATTAGCGCTATTAATTGTCTAGTTGTAAGTGAAAGACGTGCATAAATCACATGCTTAAAGGTGCTGTATGTCATTTTTTTGACTCTGTTAGCATAAAATACCATATGTTTGCAGATATTTAGAAATCATGCAAAGTTCACATAATTGTTTCTGCAAAAAACAATGCTACAACCAGTTATTTGACTTTGAAATGTGTGTTCCGTGTCGGAATGTCTGTTTTGTTTTGGTGTGACTCCGCCCACTTCAAGTTTAGCCAATAATATTTCCTCACCTCAGGTCGCCAGTTTGCATGGGTCAGTGATTGCAGATTCTACCCGACCTAAAAAGCCTTGATATCCATCTAAAAAGCTATATAACCAGAGGAATATTAAAGCTGCAGTCCGTAAGTTTTGCTCTTTGTCGCCATCTATGTTTGAAAACCTGGAATTGCAGTTACTTGCGGAATTATCTTTATTACGTGGGTTGTACTCCGGCACAGCTCCAGCACGGATGAATCTAATGTTTTGAGGTGAATGTGTCAGTCAGTCACTGCACCGGTGTGGATACTTACTGTACTTCGCAATCACAGATTAGTCTACGTCTTGGAATGTATGACCCAAATAAGAATTTTCACCGGATATTGTCATCTGAACAAGTAAGTTACAAGTCAGTCACGTTTGTTCTGGCCAACTGAGGAAAAAAACGTTACCATAAATCGCACTACCAATGGTGATTAAATCCAAAGATCGGTTAGCTCATATCACATCAAACCGTGCAAATTATTATTATTGTTATACTTTATTCTCAAATTAACAACATCAGCATTCCGTGACTATGAGTATAGTGTGTATTAATATTTAGATTTCAATTTCTGTACAGTTTAATGTAATTGTCATACCATTCGAATTTCATATTAAGAAATTCTTTTAACCCAAAAAGCAAATTATGCTCCCTTCGAACTGGTTTTCTTTAAAACACAAACCTTGTGTAAACTCAGGCTATCTGTGATCAGAAGCACATTTAAAACTGGAATATAATTTAATTTCATTCACATGTGTTTCATAAACGCATAATCCTTTCTGGATCACAATCCGCCATCAAAATGATACATTTAATTAATCCAGCTGCTGTGAGAAAAGTATATAAACGATCCTCCACCTGCAGGATCCTCACATGTGATAGCCTACTAACGTTAGCCGGGAAAACTTCTTTATGTTTACAAATGTGACGTAATGACGCAGTGCCATGCTCGAATTTCCCGCAGAAACCTACCCATACCACTCAAATTAGAAAACATTATTATAAGCTAACCGTTGTGAATCGGGCTAAAGTAAGGCGATAGTTTTGAACACTGGCCGGGTATGTACTTTCTCAAATATTGATTTCGGATCCTTTTTAACCAAAAAAAGTTATGGACTGCAGCTTTAAAATGCCGATAAATCAAGTTGTCACCTTCCATAATTAAATACGCTCATTCCTGTTGCGTACCCTCAATCTGGCAACCCGTGTAAGGAGGGGCGTGTGAAACAACTCTCTGCAATATTTTGAGTTTGGACTGCAGTACCAATTTCAACCGCTAGCTGTCAATATTACATACTGCACCTTTAATTGTAAATATTAAAATTCTTTGAAAGCTGCAAAGGTGATGGTTTTATCACCATGGAGACGTGGTGTTAAAGTCATGGAGTGTCACATGACTCCCGGCATAAAGCATCCAGGCATAATTACAGGAGTTCTGGTTCTCGATTATATGGGTTAATGACAACCGCACGGTGGAGATCTGGCCCATTCCCATCAATATCTCCACAGTTCACCACTCATGGGTGTCAGCAGGCAATTCTAGAGGATTTTATGACTTTTGACTATAATTGAAGTTCTAATATTGCTCCCACGGCCCCTCCCCATCATATCTCTCCCTGTCATCATCCTCTTCTCTGTCTCTTTTCATTCATCACGCGTTGTTTTTTCCAACTGCCTCGTCCAAAGGATTTTGCCATGGTCTTTTGTCTTGGACATTTTGTACAGAACAGTGTGCAAACCCGTTTTTCTGAATTTTTTTTAACTGAATTTCCGAAACATGTTTGTGTAGGGAAAAAGGTGTCTCCTTTCCTCTAATGAGGGCTCTTCAACCCTTCGTGAACTTTTACTGACATTTTCATCTCAACTGAGCCGTGGGGTGCTGTCTGTCAGTGTGAGGAGGAGATCTAATGCTATGTGAGAGTCGGGCAACAGGTACAACCCTTTCTCAAGGACACAATGCCCTCTCTTTGTGCATGACCTCTAGGTACATGCCCCTTCGCTGATTATCTGTTAGCCCTCGTTGTCTCGCTGATTGATCCTCTAATCCCTTCAGCTGGCCGTCTGCCTTCCGTCCAGCTGCTCTCACAGAGCGAGGAAAGAGGTTGTCACGGCTCATTGTAGAGAAATAAAAGACATTTTTCTCGGTGGAGAAGCAGAATTGCTCACACACTTCCTTGATTATCACTTTCACTGGAAGCGAAAAGGACATCAAAATATTGCACACATTATTATGTGACCAAGAAAAGAATTAAATTGAGCTATTTTTGTTGTATTTATACATTACAGGGGGGAAACATATGCTTTTATGCTTTCTCACTTTTTCAGCTTTAGTTAGTGTGTAGTATTGCTGTCTGAGCATAAAAAAATATGCAAGGTTACAAAGCTCAAAGTCCACTCTAAAAGGAGATACTCTTTTTAACGGAAAACGCTTAGATTGTTTGAACTACAGAACACTTCTTCCAGGTATTGTGAAGTCACAGTAGCTGCGTTTCCATTACCCTTCAAATTGCGGAAATTGAAATTGTGAATTGAAAATACGCCCAATGGTAACATGTCAATTTCACAAAAACTCCCTTATATTGCAAAAAAGTTTTTATGCTCGCACGGAGTGGTTTTTCAGGGAAAAAAAATTGTTTTGAAAAAGGAATATTTCACAAAACTGTAACGGAAACAGTTTTTCTGCATTTACAGGTCACCTGCTGTACGTAAAAATCACATGATCAATCTTTAATGTATTATAACCTCCAAGAAACACTTCATACTGTACATGAGCGTTCTCAAGTTTAAGGGAATTTCCTTGCCATTAATGCTTTGATAACCCCTTATTTACATGGCGCATGTCTGTGCAATATGGCGGAATAGTCCCACCTTCTAAAATAAAAGAGCCATCACCAGTTGGTAAAGTCAGTGCATCACTGCAGCTGCCGTTAGAAGTCCCGATTTCTATAGAAACAGTCAGCGCTCATGCGCATTGACTGGTCAAGCCTGAAAAATAAGCATTTTTAATGCTATTTGAGCATTAAAAAAAAAACATTTATGAGACAGCTGTTGTCAGATTTCACTGGTGATTTCCGATGTGAAATTTAATTATTATTAAGTGACGTGTGGCCAAGAATGGTTACCCATACTCAGAATTTGTGCTCTGCATTTAACCTATCCTAAGTGCACACACACAGCAGTGAACACACACCCGGAGCAGTGGGCAGCCATTTATGCTGCAGCGCCCCGGGAGCAGTTGGGGGTTCAGTGCCTTGCTCAAGGGCACCTCAGTCGTGGTATTGAAGGTGGAAGAGAGCGCTGGACATTCACTCCCCCCACGTACAATTCCTGCCAGACCTGAGACTCGAACTTGCAACCTTTTGGGTTACAAGTCTGACTCTCTATCCATTAGGCTACGACTGCCCCGTAAGCTTAATTGTAAGCTTGTTGAACAGCTTTGGAGAATTTGATGTTTCACCATTCAAAGTGATAGGAGCTGTGCTTGCCTGACAGAAATAGCTGCCCGAGAGGTGTTTTGAAGATGGCCAGCAAGTGAAAAGACTTGTCTTAAAGGGACTTTGACTGAAAAAAAGAAAAAAACTCTTTGAAACATCCTGTAAAATCCATGTTTGCAATGGTTCTGCACGATCCTGTTGTTCGTAAATATTCTCAGGGTCTGAATTGGGCTCGGCAAATTGGTATGGCAAAATTTATGCCAAAACTACCATATTTTGGTAATTAACTAACTTTGGTAATTAACTACCAAATATGTCATTAACTAACTACATGATTTTTACTGTGCATTTCTGATATGGACATTAACTTGATGTAGACACCACTGATAAACTACTACTGAATATAATGTAAAAACTTAAATTTTCTGTAAAACTGCTTTGCAACAATTTGTATCGTGAAAAGCGCTATACAAATAAACTTGAATTGAACTGAATTATTTACAGCTGAGCAGATGCAACTCGCGGTTATGGTAAGGGGCGTGTCATTTCCGGAACATGGACCAAGCGGTTCACCAATCACAACACACTGGGGGAGCTAACCAATCAGAGCATATTTTAGGTTTTGGAAGGAGGGGCTTCATTGAAACAGGAACTAACCAGGGGTGCGTTTCCCAAAAGCAACTATGGTCACAAGATCCGTCGTTACCAATAGAGTTCAATGGAACTTACGACCATAGATAGCTAACGATGCTTTTGGGAAACGTACCCCAGGTCGTTTGAAACAGACTGGGAAGAGAGGTGCTGCAATAATGTAAAATGTGTGAAAAAAAAAGCATTTTTGGAACTATCAATCATGAAAACCTATTCACAACAAAAAGCAAATAAAGACTAAATCAGGACTTTAAAATGAACTAATTCAATGATAATACTGATCATTTGGCATTGGATAAATCTAGATAAAATGATTCCATCACTGCTACATGTAGAGTCAGGTTCTTGACTATGCCTTTCGTGCTAGTTATGAATGAACATTTTGAGGTTTTGAATATCTTTTCAGGTTTTAAATAAACATTCCTGATTGTGATTCAGTAAGTCTTTTAGCGCTGCCATTTAGTGTAGTTTCTATGCCAAGTGTTAACCAATACAACCACAAAACAACTTGACAGTTTGAACATTTGAGATACAGTTTGGGCTTTCAGGTTCACATGACCTCCGCAGGGCTCTGCTCGGTTTGATTTGTTGGCCTGCTCTCACGTTTTCTCTCAGGGACTTGGCATAGAGAAGAGACCTGTTTTAAAACTCCATCAAATGTGTCTGGAAAAAAAGTGTATTATGAAGTATAAAGTATAGACTAACAGGAGGACAATTTGCTCTTTGTGCTTGCTCAGATTCGAGCAGGTGAACATATAGGTGATATTGTTTTACGTGCATTTACATCTAATGACCATGACATGCTGTGCCAACAGTACAAGTCATAGTGAATAATGTATCCCAAATGACATATAACCTAACATTATGAAGTCTAAGCTGTCATATCTTATAGGATGGTTGCCTGGTTTCCGCCATGTATTTGTATGGAAAATCTTTCAGGAAGTGCTTTGATGAAACCATGTTAAACTTAATACCCTTTTAAACCTCTAAAGGAGCGTATACTGTATATAACTGACAAAACTAGCATATATAACTGACAAAACAAGACTTGTCATTCTGCCCTCAGGATCCCTGCACCATAACCAGCTTTCCAAGATCATTTCTTTTGGAGGTGTCAGTGGAAAATTCCACCCAGTTTCTTTCTAACTGATTTATGTAACTTATATGTGATGCAAGCCTGAAATGTGTTTGTCTGCCCTGCCTTTAAAGTCACTTAAAGGGAGAGTTCACCCCAAAAATGAATATTCTGTCATTTACTCACCCACATGTCATTACAAATCTGTATGACTTTCTTTTTTCTGTAGAACATAAAAGAATATATTTTGTAGAATTTCTTGGATTTTCTCTCCATACAATGAAAGTCAAACATTTAACACGATGGGGAGTACATGATTGACAGAATTGGCATTTTTGAGTCAACTATCCTTTAATTTCTCTGTGTGTTTACATGAATTCTGGCAAGTTGTTTATGACATCTGTTCACACCTGTTTGTCCTCATAAATAATTAGCTTGATGTTTGTAGGCAAATGGGTGGAGTATCTTTGAACATGGGAGCGTCTTTGTTGGTTAAATGAATTTAATTATGTATACCAAGTAGCTTTAGTCTAATTCTAGATTTGGCTGAAAATTAATAACAACTAAGTAACCACAAATATTAATTATAAGTTGTAAAAGCATGTACTTTACCTGACGCCAAATTGACGCTTGTGAACAACAAAATCACACCTAAACAGAGTAACATATAAATATGTGCCAACCGTTCACTTTCTGTCAGGATCATTATTGGATGGTATATTTGTAGGCCAACTCTTTAATTATCTCTCAATTCATATTATATATACATATATATATATATATATATTTTTTTTTTTTTACTTAAATTAAGAATAAATACTTTTTAAATGTCCGTTTTTTTTCTAAAGCAGTTTTTTGTGCACGAAAAAAAACTCTACAAATCCTAAAACAGTCCCAAAAATTACCATAATATTTTATATTTCATAATAATATATTTTAAATGAAATATTTATTTCATATTATTAGATTTGTAGTATTTATATTGTATTTATATTTTGAATATCGTGGATGTATAAAAGGCAAAAGTGTTGTTTTTACAGACTACCAATCTATTCTTGTTGGGAATGCTGTTGATCAGCCAGATCTTCCTCCAGTCTTTTTGATATGAAACATTTCCAGACATGCTCAATGTCTGTTGATGCTCTCACGCTTTTCACATGCCAATAAGTAGTGTTCCAAGCGTTCATTAAAATCCTCACAATGATAGGCTTGAAAGAAAGTGAGTCCTGCTTTCACAACAGGTGTTGAAAGGAGCGAGGTTATGTGCATGTTTGCGTGCGTATCTTTGTGCCGTAGCTGGATTTGGAGGGGCCCCGCGATCCCACACTGCCTTCCAGGCATAGCCATCTGGCCCTGCCACTGAATCCCACTCCACTGCATTTATCAGGCAAGCATAAAGCACCTAATAAACTCCATACTGTGGGATAATTAGCCAAGCGAGAACTCCAAATGAGAGGAAATTAATGTTAAAGAACTGCACTGGTGGTACAGACGCAGCAGGAGCGTTCTGGTTGTTAGGACGTTGGCCACTGTGAAGGCAGAAATGCTGCTGGAATGGAGGAAAGCAGAGAGTGTGTGATGGTTTTAGCAGGTGGGGGCTACACAGCATGTCGCCTCTGTTTGTTAGTTTTGATGTATATACGTTCACTTCTCACTTTTTCAGCGTTTTACATCAGCACACGGGTCCAGTCGTATTCCGAGTGCTGTCTGTGATAGATGCCATCTGTCTTGCACATGCTGTCTTATTGTCAAATCCGCAAGGATTTCCATCAGAATCATCTTTGTTTACTCTGTTAAAACTCAAGAGTACAAAAAAGAGTCTTTTTCCCTCTCCATCCGTTCTTCACCCTGACCTCTTTCTCTCCTGGCAGATGGCATTTATCTAGGGGGTATTTATCAGGGTGTAAATGTATTAATGAGTTTTCCATGTCCATTGCTGCAGGCTTTGATGAGTTGCCTCATCCTCACAAAAGAGAGCCATGCTTCGGTCCAGTAACACAGCATTACTTACTGTATATTATACCATTACTAATACAATGGCTGTTTTGTTCTCTTTCTGTCCCATAGTGGAAAGTTAGACTCTGTTGTGGTCTGGTAGAGATTGAGGTTATGAGGAATTGCTGATAAAAGCAGCTGTTTAAGATTAACATCAGCTGTCCTTCATACTCTGCTTATCTACTCTTTGAAATCTGAACTGATTCAAAGAAGGCAGAAACAACCAGTGAACAACATGAAATCAAAATTACATGAATGTTATGGCAGAAAAATGGATTGCAAACTGGGTTTCATGTTACTGTAACATCTGAACAACATCTAGCTAGACGGAAAATGGAAAGTACAGTCGCTACTGGTGTCCGACCTTTCCCGATCCCACCCCCCTCTCTCTCTCTTTCCCACTTCGCTTTCTGTCAGCTCTAAACTATCCATAAAGGCAAAAATGCAAAAAATATAAAATAAAAAAAAAATGTAAAAGATAATATGATGCTGTCAAAGAATACTGTATGTCTTGGAGTAAGTTTATTTTTCTTACCCCTTGATTTTTTGTTTTTTCCCCCCATATGTATATATATATATATATATATATATATATATATATATATGAAGGTTGATAATTAAAACAAAACAAAAACCATCTTCCAATTGTATCAAAGCAAAAAAAAAAAAAGATTTTCTAGTTTTTGCTTAAAACAAGACAAAATATCTGTCAAGGGAGTAAAAAAAATAACCTTGATTTCCCTTTGAATTACGATTACTTTTTACCCCACTGGCAGATATTTTTTCTTGGTTTAAGCAAAATTTCTCAGGAAACAAGACTTAATATCTTAAGTATTTTGCTTGTCAAGTAAATGTATCTTGATTCAAGAATGTTTAGATATTTATACTAGAAAACAAGACAAAAATATTAAGTAAGAATCCTTTTTTGCAGTGTTGCTCTCAGGTACTGAAAAGTACAAAATAATGATTTCATACCACTTTAAATGTAAATATATATTGTTATTTTGTATATACAACTATACAACTCTCCTAGATTCAGTAATACTTTATACTGTACACTGACATTGATTTCATGATTGCACATGATGTTTTTTTATTGATATAAAGTTGAATGCTTAAATCCCTGAAATGAGTTTGAGTTTTGTAGACAAATATAAATTGTCAACATGAATTTCTACAACTTTATTTTTAAGTGAATGAGTTGAAGAAATGGTGAAGTGAAAGGTGAATTAAATGCAGTCAACAAATGCCCGAAACTGGAATGTGAACTCCTTTAGTGCTGATTAAAAGCATTCCTCAATTTTTATTGTATATTGAAAGTGAATTGTGACCTTACACAAGTACTGATTTACTTGACAGAGTAAATGATTCTGGTTCAGCTTCCCTGGTCATTTTTAACCCCATGAAGCTGTCAGTTATGATTGTTGTGCTGAGCTTGAGGACACAGCGGCTGATGATGGCTTTGGGAGAGAGTATAACAGCTGGTTTGGATATTTTCCATGCTTTTATCGTCACAGAGTCAGATTGCATAACTCTCTGATCTCCTCCTGCAGCTCCTCGTTTGCCCTACATTCCACCAGAGCTTTAAGGCGCTACACGTTTTTGTTTTGTAAAAGACTGAAAATCATTTTATTTTTGGATAATCCATGTCCAGCAAACCTGCCAGACATTTGACGCACTGAAAATAGGCAGGTGGTGTGACAGACTACCGCTAATTTCATTAGCATACAGCACCGAAGCATTTCTCCACAACATCCTCGGGGAGAAGCGGACGCGGATCATAGTCACGGGTGAATCTGCATTGACAGCCGTGTGCCGTCTGAGGAGAATGCGTGATGGAGAGGAGACAGGAGACGGGACCAAAACATTCAAAGGAAATGCAGCCAACATTACGCTGTGTTTGCTTCTGGGTGGTCTTTGATACAGGATATTCCAGATAAAATAAGACATGATAACTCTTTAACGGCTGATTGTCTTGGAATGCATCTGTTGATACTGAATGTCTTGAGACACATTGCCACATTCCACCGCTCCTTTTAATTACGCCGCTCTGCCTGCGGTTCAGTGCCACTGTTTTACATCGTTGAAACAGGCACTGCATGTTTTCAAGCGAGGAAGGAATGCATTGAGTTTGATAGCACACCAGAAACCTGAAGAATAACAGAAGCTTGCATGAAGCTTGAAATGAATGCATCTGTTTTCTAAATGCATGTTTATAGATCTTATTGTAGATCTTAACTCCACTGCAAGCTCACATTCATCTGCCTCCACTTTTGAGAAAAACACCCACATATCAAAATCTAATCAACAGCCAATGCATAGATCAATGTTTCCCAACCCTGTTCCTGGAGGCACACCAACACTACACATTTTTGAACTTTTCCCAATCAAACACACCTGATTTCACTCATCAGCTTGTTAGTAGAGACTCCAAGACCTAAAATGGATTAGTCAGATAAGGGAGATATCCAAAATGTGTGCTGCTGGTGTGCCTCCTGGAAAAGGGTTGGGAAACACTGGCATAGAACCGAGTCCACCCTACATTTTTGTTTTTTGATAAACCAATACTCTCAGATGAATGTCAAGGAAGAAAAGATCTGTTGCTACTTCCATCGCAACTTTAAAAACATATTTACTAACAGCTTGCATTGCATCATCCCAAACTCTCTTTTGCCATTAAAAAAACTACTGTCAGGATTTACACTCTTAAGGTTATGGTTATTTATTGGCATTGATGGCTTCTTTGAGGAACCAAAAATGGTTCTTCTACAGTCATAAAAATTAAGGTTTAAATTATTTTTTTATAGTTTTTCATGCGAAGAACATTCCATTGATCTTAAAGATTCTTCGTGGAACCATTGATGCCTATAAAGAACTTTTATTTTTTAGAGTTAAAGACATGCATTTAAAGAACTAGTGATAAAAAGGCATGGACACAGCTGACCTTTTTGCATATGCATTTATAGGAGTTTCCCTTTAAGATGCAAAATTTATGGGAGGAAAGTATTTAAATAAATCATGCAATGTGATTTACCAAGGCTAGCAGTAGTCAGTTTATTGGTATTTGTGCCTTTATTTAACGCCCAAAAAAGCATGTCTTAACCCATTTTGAACATGACATGGCTGTGATAGCTTTGATACACTGTAAAAAAAAATTCTGTAAAATTTACGGTAAAAAACTGGCAGCTGTGGTTGCTGGAATTTTACCGTAAAAAATACGGTAACAACGTTTTAGGTTTTACGGTTTTAACTTAAATTTACAGTTAAATACCGTAATTTCTTTAACTGATATAATGTTAATATACCAACCTATTAAAGTACTGAAATCTGTTTTGTACCTTTGAAATACACTGATAACCACCAAATTGCAGGTGGTGATGAGAAAGTCACATGATGAACCAAAGCCCATCACAAGCAGCTTTTAAATAATAGCATATATAGAAGGTGTACAGTGTCATTCACACAAGCACTAAACACCATCATGGTGAGACTCATTAAACTGAAATATGCTGTAAACTTTAATTTAACAACATTAGATGTAGCATACAATCCTAATAAACATAACTCATAATAAAAAAACTAAGAAGAAACATAGTTATTTCAAAGAAAAAACGTCAAATTCAAACAGAATTTGAAATGCAATGCAGGGAATTTTGGGAAAGTCAGTTTACAGTTTTTCCCTGTAAATTTTACAGGAACTTACCGTTAACCATTTAACAGGTTTTTACTGTAGCATTTTCACAGTTTTTTACCGTTAAAATCACGATAATTTTTTACAGTGTAGTATTGCATTGGCCATTACGGAAATAATCTGGCTATGTGTGTGTTCTTTCATTTGCGCATTGTCAGTAGATCACCTGCAGAACTTTCCACTCCCATCAGCGCTTTTATCGGATCGCAGTCTCACGCTGACCCCTAGAATTTTCAGTGAAACCTATAGGTTTGTATGGTTGCTTGCAACCTTGTCCTTGATCCATTTAAATGGACAGTCCCTAACCCACACATATGTTGGGGGAGTATTGCAGCCATGATAAGGTGCTGCAGTAAATGTCACTCTTTCCTGCGAGAGACTGGCCTCAGAAGCTAATGATGTGGAACAGATCTCAGTTCATGTGTAGGGCAGACATGCTAACCGTTCTTCTCATTGCACCCACCCGAGAGATGCTAGCAGAGATTATGAGAGTAAAGCAGTAATTACCTAGTCCCCCTCAAGCTGTTTTATAATCCTGAGGTATTATTTTAACCTACACCATTACATTTGTTCTATTTAGGATTTCCTCTCAAATGTGAGGCTGTGCTAAACTCCTACAGTAAACAATAACATATCAAGGGTTTAATCAAGATATAAATGGGGTTAAATAACACATTTGGGTGGAATGGTTGACATGTTGGAGACGTGACCTGTTGGGTAGTGCACATGCTCCAACATGCTGTTTAGTGATGCTCATGCAGGTCATTTAGGTTCAAATATGCATTGTGTCGTTTCCCAATCCTGTCCCCCATCTACTCCTTATTTTTTCCTTTTACTCCCTCATGAAAATTGCCAAAGGGCCAAAAGTAATACAAAGCACATTTGCATTTTCTAAAAAGAAAATCATGACAGTTCATTGTTTTGACACTAAATGCAAATAACCAGCCTTACAGGCAATGTCTTTTTCACTAACTCCACCCACCATGGTTCACGTATGTTTTACCTTTGGTACAAATAGCATATTAATTTATTTTACACTTAAAGGCATTTATCACCATTTGCCCTTAGTGTGAAAAAGATGTGGTTTGTTTCTATTTATACACTACTGATAAAAAAAAAAAATCTATAAGATTTTTTTATGTTTTTCAAAAGAAGTGTCTTTTAGTGTCTTTGTGTCTAAAAACCCGAGATGCAGCGCTCAAGAATGTTTTTTTTTTTTTTTTTTTTTAAAAAAGCACAGTGCAGAATGGCTCCACCCCAATGTTGCTGTCAAATAAAACAGTTCCCATTGCCAACTTGCTACTGTAAACAAAAGCTTACACAGCTTGCCCCGCCTCCAGGGCCTTCTGATTGGTCCATTGTTTTGAAACTGACGCTGATTAAGTGTGCTGCGTGTAAAAGTTGACGCGGTGTCTTAAAAATGCAATGCTCATGTGCAAGACGCCACAAAAGTCATGAGACACGATGGTCATACATGTCTGTCTAGTGCGTTTACATAGAAAAACAATGAAAAAGTAGTGCACTGAAATAGAACATGTTCTTTGTGAATGGCCCATTATGCTCACCAAGGCTGCATTTATTTGATCAAAAATACAGTAAAAATAGTAGTATTTTGAAATATTATTACACTTTTTACTAACTCCTTTTTCTATTTGAATATATTTTAAAATGTAATTTATTCCTGTGATGGCAAAACTGAATTTTCAGTAGTCATTACTTCCAGTAGGGTGTTTTAGGGTGTTGTTATGCAGTTGCTAACATGTTCTGGGTGGTGTTTGCATACTGGCATAAGTGACACATAAGCCCACTCCAAAATCTGGTCCCTAGATATGAGCAAGGTCCCATTTTCAGTGCAATGATTTTTTTTTTAGCTCGTTGTATCATTTGCCATGTAAACGTCATAAGTCTGAACACTTATAGCAACAGTAATAGCACACCTCTCCTGAATGAGCTGCATGGTTTGAGCTATCATTTATGTCTACAGAGCAAATGGTGTGGGACGAGTTCCTAAGTTTAAACCTAGGATTAGAGGTTTGTTCAAATTGCTAACCCTGAGCAATAGTTATAGTGCTTGCTAAATATTGTCTCCTGTTAACGAATACCTGCATTTACAGCCCCTGAAAGCAGACGCGGAGTGACTCGCAGGATGCCGATACTGCTGAGCTCCAGTTGGTGGGGGCGTTGTCTCAGGGTACACAACAGCCCTAACCAGTGTTTATCACACAGCATTTAAAACACCATTCACAGAAAAATGAATGCTCCAACCACTCATTGACAGCTGGCCCAAACACTCTCTGAAACATCTTTCTGACTCACTGTCTCTTTTCCATGATATATTGTGCAACGTCAGTTTCACTGCACAACACTTTCAAATCACATGGCAACAGCAGTGACACAGCTTTTAATTTTATGTGGCTTGTCTTGGGAGATACAGACATGAATGATGTTGAAGAGATGTTGGGCTGTGTTAGTTTCACCTGACTGACAATAAAAACCCAAACATAGAGCCATAGCTCTCATATTCAGGTATTTTTCAAGCAAATTTTGAAATTGGTGCCTAAATTCTGAATAGAAACCCTATGAGAAACTCATTTGCATAAATGTTTATTATAATGTAGCAATGTATGGGAAAATATTTTCCCTCACACAAAATTCCCGATCGCATTAATTCCTATCGGAATGGCTGGATTTCATCCTTGAGAATTCTCAAAACAATGGTAAATGTGACCACACCTTGAGGCTTAAGTGGATTTGGAGATTCACGTGAAAGGATGGTTCATCTAAAAATGAAAAATCTGTCATAATATTCTCAGCTTCACATTATTCCAAACCTGTATGATTTTCTTATATGTTCAACAGAAGAAAGTCATACAGGGTTTCGAACAACATGAGAATGAGTAAATAATGACAGATTTTTCATTTTTGGGTGAACTATCCCTGAATGAAGACAAAAACAGTTTTTCACAAATGCTGGCTAGAAAGCATACACCTAGCAACCACACAGCAATGATGTAACAACCACCCAGAACACCCTAAGTGCATTGCAACCTGTTGTGAATCACATTTCAGGTGTGGTATGAAAGCCTGACTGTACAGATTTGCTCACATGTCATTCATGTTCACCTACAGAACCAGAGGTACTGACTTCTTAAAGGGATAGTTCAACCAAAAATGAAAATTTGCTGCTAATTTACTCACCCTGAGGCCATCCAATACGTAAGTGACTTTTTTTTCAGTAGAACAGTAAAGATTTTTAGCTGAATCCGTGATCCTTAGTGATTCATAGCTGCTAACAGCTGCACATTTTTGAGAATAGAAAAAGCATAGGCTATCAAGGAACCCAAAATAATGCCCATGGCTTCTGACGATATATTGAGGTCTTATGAAGTGAAACGATCGGTCTGTGCAAGAAAGTGAACATTATTCACAACATTATTCCAGAGCCAGAGAAACTTGAACTTTTTCAATTCACTAGTTTGTTTACATGATCACACAATGACGTAACGTATACATACAGTAATTATTAAAGCACCCAACTATTGTCAGGGTTCTGTCGTGTGTGTCATGTGTTCCCGCCTCTTGTGTCCTTATTTGGTTTGTTTCCTGTCCTTGTTTCATGTGACTATTAGTTAAGTCTGTCCAGCTGTGTCTCATTAACCTGTCTATATTAGTTCATGCCCGTTCTGTTTCGTGTTGTCTGGTCTACTCGTTACTCCCCGGTGTTCCTGTGTCTGCCTTGCCTTGTCTTGCCCTGATGTCTAAATTAAAGACTATTATTTGAGTTACGTCCTTGTCAGCGTGTTCCTATGTTCTCCCTCGTGTGTGCACCGTGACAACTATGATGTGAAATGTGGATGTTTTGCATGTCTAAAGCATATTAAGTGAATAAACTAGTCTTGATCAGCTCACCTTTTTACATAAACCATGAGAAACCATAAAAATTTTCATTTCTCCGCTTCATGCTAGAGTTCGGTTCACACATGGCGCGCTGCATGAGTTCATTCATCATAGGATCAGATTCGCCGCTATTTTGGCTCATTTGAAGTTGGCGTGACTGTCAGGCATCTGAAAGTGAGTTTTGATTAGCTTATAGAGCTGACCTGATTCAATTGGTCCACGAAAAAGTACCGGTTCAAAAGAATGATTTTCTTGCACAGACCGATTATTTTGCTTCATATGACCTTAATATATCATCAGGGGCCACAGGTATTAATTTTGTGTTCCTTGATATGCTTTTGCAGTGCTGACTTGATTTTATGAATTACCAAGAACCAAGGTTTCAGCTAACAATCTTCTTTACTGTTCTTCTGAAGAAAAAAAGTCACCTACATTTTTGGGTGAACTATCTCTTTAAGAAGAAGTGATTAAAGCACTCATTTTACATATCATACTTGCTTTGAAATTCCAGTCTAGCAGACTGCATCCAGAATACTGAGGAAAAGCTTATCAGAATCATCTGTTTCCCCCTCCAGCTGAGATGTTGCACAAGGGTGCAATCAGAGGAAATTAAAGCTGAGTGATATGAGGAGCTGTAGGAGGGAGCGCGTGGTTGCGAACGACAGACCTCCACGGGACCTCCAGATTGAGACCCATGCATGTGCACGTGAATCAGGTCCCTGTGCATGAGAGGGCCGCCGCTCAACTTTGCGCGGTGCCTCTGGAGTCGCGCACCACGCTTTCACACCCCCTGCCATGCACGCAGGGCGAGGAGACAGTAATTAGCTTCCTGCTGAGGTTGGCAGCTTTGAGCGGGACCCTCTTGCTGTGTGCGAGAGGGTATGGACACCCTCACCCGACACACGTGGTCAGATGGATGAACTGCCGCTGCACTATAGGACCACATTACCCTGCCTTTACAGTAGTAATTTCATTGAAGAGTAAACAAAACATCCTGTTTCAGGAGTCGAGAGATGAAATTTGAGGCAGAAGTGCTATATTGTTCCAGCTTGTAATAGCGTTGCTAATCCAAAGGGCTCAGTTACATAACATTCCAGAGGATTCCTGACGACGCTTATTGTCCTGGGAGGCTCTTTTGAGCATTATCATGTATGATTCATCAGTAAAAGGACACCGATGCACAAGGCCTCTCTCTGTCTTGAGTCTTCGGCGGAGGGATGGGGGAAGCTTTCTGCGTTTAAAAAATCACCTTGTCATCTGTGACTCTTCCACCTGTTCTTTTCGTACCTGCTGATGGAAATGTTTGCATTATTTGCCAAAGAAACGGGGGAACAATGCCCTTCCCTGCTACTGTAATATAATCTCCATGAGGGAGGGATGTGGTCCGCTCTGTTTGCGTTGTGATGATGTGTGGAAACGTGGCTTGTTCTGGAAAGAAAGCGTGGTTTGTGTGGCTTTGGATGAAAGGATGAGCCTTTCCTGTGCATTACAGGTGTGGTGGGTTTTTAGCATCAGAGTGATTTACTACATATATGCCATTTATCTTTGTAAAAAAAAAAGTGCACACTTAAGCATACTTTAAAAGAGAGTACCTATGTAGAAATATGCTTTACAAGAATATACAGAATACAATGTTTTCGAACACTTAATGGCAAAGTATTTGCAATTAAATGAAAATGTATTATAGTTCAAATTTATTTGGAATGCAATTAGTTTGTTGTCTTTAAAATTTGGTTAAAATTACGTCAATGTCATTTCTGTTTAAATTTTTAAGTATTTAAATATATGTTTATTTACAAACTTGTAATGATGAAGTTGCAATTTAGTACATTTAAAACATGTCAATTTTAAATGTAATATTGAATAAGATAATACAGTTAATCAAGTACTTTACATGTGCACTAGTTTGTTAGTCAACACATCAAAATAAGTGTAATTCTTTAAAGCATGCAAAAGATGGTTTAAAACAGGATTTACATGATTTAAGTATAACAATTTGTCATTATAACAAAGTGCACTAATGTGCATTAAGAAACATTAATGTAAGTTTAAGCACACTTCTTTTTCACTTTTGCTTCATTTATGCTCTTTCTTTTGACTTTTTCCTAACTGCTGTACTTGAAGCCCTACAGATCCACTATCAGTAGACATTCAGTGACTCATGTATTCCCTGATGATGACACAATAAAAGATATTTTTACATTCAAATTGCCATTATGTTATATCAGTATATACAATATGTGGGTTGACGTGCTTAAATGTTTCCGGCAAGCGATGACGCATTTCTCTGTAGAACAATGAAGTTTAAAGTGACTCACGAAATATCTCTGTTTCGTATTGTTCTCCCCGTAGACATACAGATTAGGGCCACATCTTCCAAATCAGAAGAAATCTCTACAGTATATCTATTGTGCGGCTTCACTGTGATCTCTCCCCCTCACAGTTTTGCATTTCAGTCACCCAGCTGTGCTGAGTCCTATTTGCTTATTTGTCATTCTTGATCCAAAGCATAACAACCTCTGCACATTTCCCATAATTCTCAGCACATGGATGCTGATGCAATCGCTAAGAGGATTTTGTTAATGACGATAATTAGCTGCTTATTTGATCGCTTTTGGAGCGTGCTGTATGTAGCAGAACTCATCTTTTGTTGAAAAGAAAGCATTGGTTTTGAAGACACAGTGAGGTCGTTCAGGAGTTTGAGTTTCCAACGTCATTGTTCAAATGTGTTGTTATTATTCCTATTGTAAGCATGTCATGCGCCTCTGTACGTAATAACGAGGATGTTTTGTGACTCACTATATGCCACCGCCTCCTTCTCCATCACAACAATAGGACCATTGTCTTGCTTTTATCAACTTTTCGCTCATAATCGCACAGAGGAGGGGGTCGGTTTGTCAGTCTGATGTTGAACGGCGTCTGCTGGTGTTTTAACAGATGCCCCATGATGGGTGCCATTCATAACCAGAGCAAAGGCTAAGTAGGGTTAACTTTTTTAAACTGGCCCACGTGTTTTTATTGGCGTAGAGGAATATGGCTCTCAGATGGGGGGAAAAAACATCTTGCCCGTTTCCTCCATTACACAACAGTTCTGGTGCACTACGGTATGCCACTGTTGGTGCAATTACACCAGCGGGCATCTGCTTTGTCTCTCGTGCTTCTCATCCCAAGTAGGGTCCTCCAGGCCTGCAGATAATGTGTGCACAAAGCCACTATTATGGCCCATGAAAAAATGGCCCTATACCCTGGGTGCAAACTTGTCTCAGGACTTGTGCCTCATTCACGCATAGTTTCCGCAGCAGGTCAATGGCAGTTGCTAAGATGCTGGGTTGGCTGCCCATTACCAGTTCAACTTCCAGCCAAGGTTGAGCCCTGAGCTTAAAGGAAGGTGCCTGCTTCTTCTGCCCGAGCAAAATGCACTCCTCTGGGTTCTCATACTTGGA